>PVHP010027160.1:0-24066 GCA_004024765.1 Zapus hudsonius | reverse complement strand
TATATCCTCAAACAAAATCAAATACCTGGGAATATCACTAACCAAGGTAGTGAAAGACTTATATAAGGAAAATATTGAAACACTCAAGAGGGAAATAGAGGAGGATGTGACAAGATGGAAAGACATTCCATGCTCATGGATAGGGAGAATCAATATAGTAAAAATGGCAATCCTGCCAAAAGCAATCTACAGATTCAATCCAATGCCAATAAAAATCCCAACCTCCTTCTTCATGGACATAGAAAAAATAATCTCAAAATTTATTTGGAAGGGTAAGAGACCTCGAATAGCTAAAACTATTCTGAGCAAAAAAAAAAATTATGCAGGAGGTATCACCATACCTGACTTTAAAACATACTACAAAGCCATAGTAACTAAGACAGCATGGTATTGGCAGAAAAACAGACAGTCTGACCAGTAGAATAGAATTGAAGACCCAGCCTTTAATGCAAGTAACTTCAGCTTCTTAGTTTTCGACAAGGGTGCCAACAATGTAAGCTGAGCTAAAGATAGCATATTCAACAAATGGTGCTGGACAAATTGAATAAACATTTGTAAAAAAATGAAAATAGACCCACTCCTTTCACCATGCACAAAGATCAACTCCAAATGGATCAGAGACCTCAATATTAACCATGCAACCCTAAACACCCTGGAAGAAAAAATAGGAGGAACCCTACATAAGATAGGAATAGGGAATAAGTTCCTGAGCAAATCTCCAGCAGCCCAGGAAGTGCAACAGTCACTCAACCAATGGGACCTGATCAGACTCAAAAGCTCTGTACAGACAAAAACATCGTTCTCGGAGTCAATATACCCCTTCAAACTGGGAGATGATTTTCGCCAGCTACAACTCAGACAGAGGCCTAATTTCCAGAACCTACAGAGAACTCAAAAAAATTAATAACAAAAAAGCAAATTGCCCCCTCACAAAATGGGGCACTGATCTCAACAGGAATTCACAGAGGAGGAAACACAAATGGCCTTTTCTCACCTGAGAAGTGCTCAGCATCCTTAAGCATCAGGGAAATGCAAATCAAAACCACAATGAGATACCACCTTTCCCCAGTCAGAATGGCAATCATAAAGAAAACCAACAACAATCATTGCTGGCGAGGATGCGGGGGGAAAAAGGAACCCTCATTCACTGCTGGTGGGATTGCAAACTTGTTCAACCACTATGGAAAGCAGTGTGGAGACTACTGAACAGAATGGACATAGAACTACCAATGGACCCAGTTATCCCTTTACTAGGCATCTACCCACAAGATGTCACATCTCGACACAGAAACATTTGTACAACTATATTTATAGCAGCTCAATTCATAATAGCCAAGAACTGGAATCAACCCAAATGCCCATCCATGGAGGAATGGACAGCAAAACTGTGGTATATTTACACAATGGAATTTTACTCAGCTGAAAGGAAAAATGACATATTAAAATTTAGGTAAAAATGGTCTGACTTCGAGCAGATTACTAAGTAAACACTCAAAAGAATAGAGATTCGAACGCCGCATATTCTCCCTCATATGTGGTCCTTAACCAGGATAACTGTAAACTCTACACAGACTAGTAGAAAGAAGTGAGAGGTTATGAATGAGGGGTAAAAGATGGGGAGAGGGGAACAGCTTAAGCATGAGGCTTAACCAAATTAGGTTCAAAAACATAAAATCCTCACGAGCATATTGTAACCCATTGAGCAAGTAGTGGGCGTCGACTGGCAAGAGAGGCCATGAGTGGTAAGGGAGAGAGTCTAAGTCTGTGAATAATTTGATCAGTCTGACAACCCCAGGTTCCAACCACCGGTTCCTTCCCTCACTGATCTGTTGACCAAAGCGACCCATGTGATTCTAAAAACAAGACAGAATTCTGTCAAAGCTCTTGAGTGCCCCCCCCCAGGCCTCAGGCAAAACTCTGTTGCTGAAGAAACCACAGAATGCCATAGATCAGCATCGAGAGACCCTTAGAGGTCCAGAACAGTATCCAGCCCCCAGAAGGCAGTTAGTGTAGTGCTGGAAGGCACTGCACAGGCAGCCAGGGGAAACTGATCAACAACAGCTGGAGTAAACAGAGACCACTGACATGAAACACAGTCTGCAGCCATGAGTAGGCTGACCACACCGCCTTCTGGGAGAGAACAGCAAGCCAAGAAAGGAGTTCTTGTGCAATGGAGGAGCCTGGGCCTGGAGGAAACAATCAACAGCTTTTAAATTCGGCCAAATTTTCCACTTAATGAGGGGGAGCCCTTGTCTGGAACTAGGGATTCAGGGAGATAGACACCGGATCCCGTACTCTTGGGCTCTCAAGAAAAGATGCACTATGGGAACGATTGACGGGGAGGCTACTAGAAATAGAATGTAGGTAATCCAGAATTGTGCATATTTGTTAACCTACAATGATCTCACTCTCCAATGGAGATTGTGTTTGTATTTTTCAGGATGCAGCAAGAGAGATGTGGCCCATCTAACCCTACCAACCAACCATGGGCAGATAGCTGAGATCCTGGCAAGAGAGGACCCACCAGTCATATCGTGGAGGATACATACGGAACCCCGCAGAGAATGACGGGATGAACAAGGAACCCACAGCCACAGCCATTCAATCAACACAGGATAAGCCAGTGAGACAGATACCAACGATTTTCGACACAAAGACCCCTAAGCTCACAACACTGAAGCAGCCTTAATACTCACCCACCATGACTCAGGGAACTGAGCGGAAGAGGGGGCGGAAAGATTGTGAGAGCTGTGGTGGGGGAGATTATCCAGAGGTATGGCACCACTCAGTGACAACATACTAGGGCCAGGCGAACCTGGCTTAATACTAGGCTATCCATGGTTCCCTGTCACAAGGACTGATCCAGACGACCCATGGAGGAGGATATCCAGCGGATTGGGGATGGGGGAGGGGGGCATCGGGGATAACAAACTCATTGTTTGCCCACTAAATAATGTAACTCATTATGGACAATAAAAAAAAAAATCCTCAGTAAATACTTGACCAGACAAATTAACATTAGAGCCCTTTGAGCTTATTTGATATGTATGAGAAATTGTTAAATTTTTTTGTAAGATAGGCCTTCAAGGAGACCAATGGGGTTCCCAAAACAATGAAGATCATTCCCAAAACACTTGATTACCTACCAGAGCAAAAGGTAAGATTCTTTTGCTGAAGAAGACACCACAGTCTGTGGTCACAGCACTTTGGAATACTATACCAGAACCAAAAGGGGAAACTAGCTCCCCCTGGCTAACCCTCATAGCCCTGTGGGGCATGCTGGAGGACTACGGTCACCAATAGCATGAATAAGCAGGGATCTCTGCAGACTATGAAATCAACCAGCTGGACAAGAAGTACACATTTGTGCAATAGTGGCATGCAGTCTCTGCATGTTCTCGGGCTGAACATGAGGCTCATTCAGTGGGATAGAACTCATATCTGGTACTGCAAAACCGAGTCAGAATACCATTGTCAGGAAACTCATAAACTTCAGAAAGAAGCCCCCTCTGCTCTCTGGAGAAGTGGGCTGGCACACCAAAAAGTCTCTCAAATAACTTTGCATATTCTCTTTAATGGAATGCCTGCTCTCCCTCTTGGAGAATCTGTTTTATTTTACAGATGGCAGAGAAAACAGAGAACCAAGATCCACTGATAAGACAAAAAGATAGCTGACTACCCATAATGAGACATGTCACCTCTATCACATCTACCTGGGGCCCAGGAGAAATTGCAGAGGAAGCAGCAACATGAATACTGCTCTTACTACTAGGCTGACAACCAGCTCCAG
This sequence comes from Zapus hudsonius, assembly GCA_004024765.1. Lineage (NCBI taxonomy): Eukaryota > Metazoa > Chordata > Mammalia > Rodentia > Dipodidae > Zapus > Zapus hudsonius. The sequence continues at coordinate 20,276 of PVHP010027160.1, read as the reverse complement.
GTGATGGTGACAGACATGGTGATCAATCAAAACCCATCAAAGCAGAAATCCAGAGGCTACAGATAACTCAATACTAGATCAGACTGCCAATAGGCCCACCATGGCTCAGGGAACATTGTGGAAGAGGGGCCGGAAAGACTTTAAGAGCCACAGAGTGGGCAGGAGCACCCTGAGACATGGTTCCCTACCTCACAGGGACTGACGGAGGCCTTCATGACCCCACAGTCAACACCATCACCCCACAGAGGAGGCCCCCAGGGAAACGGGAGCAGCGACAAGGGGACAAAAGAGAATAGCCTGTTATAATTAACATAAAATAAAAAAAAATTTAAAGAAAAGCCTCATGTAGCCCAGGCTGGTCTTGAACTCCTGATCCTCCTGCTTCTATCTCTGAAGTACTGGTATTACAAGCATGTGCCACAGTGCCCTCTAAAATCTTTAACATTTTATAGATGAGCTGTAATAGTAGGAGCAAGAGCTCCAACTCTGCAAATGACAGATAGCTATCATTAAGAACTGGTTTATAAAACCACACCACAGGTTACATGATATTTAAATTTCACAACTAAGCCAAAGAACAAATATGTTCATATTCTTACATGCAGACACTACAAATTATGAAAGAACAAGATCTAGAGTCAAGTTCATCCATTGTCCACCTTCTCAACCTCGCTGCTTTACACGCACTCAGCAACAGGCATGCCCCAGGGCCCCAGTGCCAGTCCCCGAAGAGAAGGTACAGAGAGGCCCCGTACCTGGACAGTTGGGCTGAGCACTATAGAGATGTTCTGTATGTTCATCTTTGTCTCCAGCTCCTTTGCAATGACATGGTCCATGTGCACAACGAGCCAGGAGAGCAGAAGGTGGTTACATTCTGGCAGTTCCTTGAGCAAGCGCTGGAATTCTTGCATCTTCTCTGTCTCCGTGGTCCTCCCACAAGCCTCTTCAAATCGGGGCATAAGCTCTTTGGTAAGCAAATTCTCCGGAAGGTCTCTTAAGTACTGTTTCAGCAAACTGGCTACAGTGTTGGGTTCATAATCTTCCAAGTTTGGAGACTCCTCTCGATCGTAGGCTGCTTTTAGCTCATCCACTTTAGATTTGATTCCTTAAGACAGTAAGTTTAGAAGAACTAAGTAAAAACTGAAAAACATAATGGTCTGAGTAACCACAGATATAGTAAACTGATATACTAATCAATTCAGAAAGAAATTGTTATTTAATGGTAGCTACGTAAAAATTCAAGGAAAAATTAAACTACAACCCAAGCACAAGTACTGTTCTAACTCAACTAGCTGCTTTTTTTTAAACTCCTCACAAGATTGAAAACATAAAATAAAACTTGGCTTACATGTTTAAGTCCCAAAGTTACAAATTGTTTTTTTGTAAGTAAAAATTATAAATACAAAAGATGAACTGCCTATTTAAACAAATTCATTGAAAGTTATTTTCTACTAAATAATCTCTAATTTCAACTTTAAACTTGGAGCATCTCTCACTTTCATACACATTTTTCTTTTTTGTTTTTGGAGACAGGGTCTTGCTATGTAGACCAGGCAGGGCTCAAACTCACAACCTTCCTGGCTCTATCTCCCAAGTGCTGGGAATATAGGCATTATATATACCTACCCTTCCTCCCCCACATAAGCAATTAGAATATTAGTTTGCTGTTGCTCTTCAAGGTTTTCTAAAAATGTTTCCTTTTAATAACTAGATATTTCTGGGCTGAACATCTGAGAGATGGCTTAGAGGTTAAGGCCTTTGCCTGCAAAGCAGAAGGACCCGAATTCAATTCCCCAGTACCCATGTTAAGCCAGATACAATGTGGTGCATGCAATCTGGAGTTTGTTTGCCTTTTTCTCTCGCTCTCATTCTCTCTCTCAAATAAATGAATATTCTTAAAAACTAGATACTTCAAATAAGGAAATCCAGAGGAAAAAAAACTATACAAGTATACTTTAATGTTAATGATTTATATAAGATGTAGACAAGTAAAATAAAATATAGCCAGGTGTGGTGGTACATGCCTTTAATCCTAGCACTGGGAGTCAAAGGTAGGACTGTCGTGAGTTCAAGACTGCCCTAAGACTACATAGTGAATTCCAGGTCAGTCTGGGCTAGAGCAAGACCCTACCTTGAAAACCCAAAATATAAAAAATAAAAATAAAATATATAAAATTGTTTAAATTATCTTTCAAATTGGTTTTGAAATTCAAAGTGATTTATAAATGAGAACCAAAACCTCCAGCAAAAAATTTTATTACTGGCATTTGAAGTAAAGTCAGGGCTAGAGTGCTCAGTGGTAAAGCACTTGCCTAGCATATGGAAGGCCATGGGTTCAGTCCCCAGCACAGGAGGAGAAAGGGCAAAGTCACAATGATATCCCATCGTGCTGAGTTCAATTCCCCAATACCCACATAAAGCCAGATGCGCAAAATGGCGCATGTGTCTGGAGTTTGTGTGCAGTGGCAGGAGGCCCTGGAGCACCCATGCTCGCTCTTTCTGTCTGCTTCTTTCTCTTTGTCTCTCTCTAATAAATTTTTTTTAAAAAACAAGCCATGTGAAACGCACGGCTGATACCTGACACTCTGTAGATGCCTTCACACTTCATGCCGTGCTGCTCCATGTAATCGATGCACTCACGGAAGACAGCTGGCAACCGAACACCGTCGTGCATCATGGTCCTCTCCACTGCGTCAGCCAAGGGAATCCCAAAAATGGGCTTGAGACTTGGAACATCAACCTGAGGCACCTCTGGCTCCTGAATTGGCTTCTTCTTTTTCTTCTTCTCCTTCCACTGTTTAACAACATCGGCTGCTGTCAAGTCCTTCGACTTCTTCTCTTTATGTTTTTCTTCTTTGTGCTTTTCCTCTTTATGCTTTTCTTCTTTAGGTTTCTCTTTTATTTTAAAATCCTTCTCCTTCTTTTTAGAGAAGCTGGGCTTCTTGAACACATGGATTCCCTTGGACCGTTTCATCTTGGAAGGACTTTCGGCTTCATCACCAGAGCTGTCTTCCTGGAAAGCAGCATAGCCTTCCGCTGCAAAGAAATGTCAGGGAATATATGTTACATTACGTGTGTGAAAGGCAAACTTTCCAGATGCTTTCCAAAAGAGAACAAAAGGAGGGGCCGCCTAGCACTAGTCAAACCAGATAAAGATGATGTTGCAGTGATGTCTTCTGGCCACAAGAGGGTGGCAGGCAGCAGTTGTCCTTGTAATGTTAATATTAGGAGAGTAAGTTTATATTACACAGTATATGTATGTAAGTGGAGTTCTAGAAAAACAAACATAAACACACATGAAAGGTTCTACACAGAATAATAATGGCATTAATCCTATGTTTTCCCAGGCTAGACCTCAACTGGGTTCAGGTAATCCTCCTGCCTCAGCCTCCCAAGCAGCTAGAACCTCTCAAGTGACATGCACCACTGTGCCCGACTACATGTTATTTTTTTCAATATCCACAACTCTATTGTCTCTTTAGCAAGCTACCTGACAAGTTATAACAAAGATTAAAGATATTTCACAAGTTACCCTCTAACTAAAGCACCATGAACCCCTGCAGTAACCAGACACTACGCCCTACGAATGAAACAAAATAATTCAAACAATATCAAGAGAAACACACATGCTTCCTCGTGTAAACGTGTGAGCACACGCTGCCACACTGAGAACATGAATGAAACTGACAAGCATAATACTGGACAAAAGAACTTAGACAACAGCCGTAAAGTATGCTTGCCTTTACTTGAGTTCCAACTCCACAGTATCAATCTGTGATGAAAAGTGTGCTTCTGGGAAGGATGGGGGTTCCCTTTGAAGGTCAACAAAAAGGAATGCTCACTGCTAATCACACTCAATTTCCAGATCCCTGTAATACCTACACAGGCCAATCCACTCATTAAGTTGCACACCACTTGTATATACTGTGTGTTATGCTTCCCAAGCAAATTACTTTAAAAAATATGGTGAAATCTTGGACTGGGAGATGGCTCCATGGAGAAAATGTCAGCCACACAGCATTAAGAGTTTGGATCACCATAACCCATGTAAATGCTGGGTGTGGTGGCACGCTCCCAGAACCCAAGTGCTGGGGAGGTAGATCAGAAGGATCCCTGGGCTCACTGGCTTGCTAGTCTAGCCCAATCTGTGAGCTCAGTGAGAGACCCTGTCACAAAGAGCATGGTAGAGAATGATGGAGCAGGACACACAAAATCAACCTCTGGACTCCACACACACCCCAAACACCTATACATACACACATGCCCACACCCACATAACACACATACACGCTCACACCTACAGAACACATACATGCACACATACCACACATATATACATACCAAAAACTCTAAGATAAAACAAATGCTTAACTTAAAATAGCTCACCTTTGGTTTTAACATTCTGAAGAGCTATAACTAAACACCTCACCCTCCCTAAAACCAGGGCTCCTGAATGGAATTCCCAGACAAATAAACAACTACTTTTATCACACGTCCAATAAAAGTACTCCTAATATCCAAAACCTCAAGAAAGATTCTATTAGGGCAAAATTCCAATACTTACTACTTCTTACACATTATTTTGAACAACCACCTTTAAAATATCCACTGGAAGCCGGGCGTGGTGGCACACGCCTTTAATCCTAGCACTCGGGAGGCAGAGGTAGGAGGATTGCCATGAGTTCAAGGCCACCCTGAGACTACAGAGTAAATTCCAGGTCAGCCTGGGCTAGAGTGAGACCCTACCTCGAAAAAAAAAATATATATATATATATCCACTGGAGGGGCTGGAGAGATGCTCAGTGGTTAAGGCGCTTGCCTCCAGTGCCTAAGGACTGGGGTTCAATTCCCAGTACCCACATAAGCCAGATGCACAAAGTGACACATGCACATGCTTCCAAGTAAATAAATAAAATACAAAATATATCCATTGAAAAACATTTACCATTCTAGAAACTTAGTATCTTTATTTGTAAGAAAACTTTAAAATATAACTCCAGAATATAAAACCTAAGAAGATGAAGGAACAGAAAATCTCAAATGAGAGACACTGACTAAACATTTCCAGAAGACAGCTGGCACATGTGACTAGGGAAAAGTTTAACTAAAATACATCAAGCTGGATGTGTTGGCACATGCCTGTGATCCCAGCCCTGGAGAGGGTGAGGCAGGAAGACGCTAAGTTCTGAGCCAGCCTGAGCTATATAGTGAGACTGTCTCATATAAATAAATTAATTACAGCAAAGAAAAAAGAAAAACAGTACTTACTCCTTTTTTCTTTTTTCTTGAATTTTCCTTTTTTCTTCCCATGGTCTTTCTCATCATCAGACACTGTATCAGGAGGCTCGTGGAGGATGTCATGGGGAGGTGAGGGCTCACCCGTGCGGTACAATCCAGGAAACTTTGTAGGGCTGATCTCTTCAGAGCTTGGGGTTCGGGTCAACCCGCTGCCATGCTCAGCCCTGCGGTGTTCACTAGGGCTGCTGGCGGGGGGCAGGAAGCACTCAGTCATGCTGAAGCCCTGACAAGAAAGGGGAGCGGTCTTCTCTGTTACCTATCCATTACACCTACATGGAAAAAAAAAACAAAAACACATACAAATCAAGGGTAAGAAACAGCATGGACACTCAGCAGAGAAACTCATCTCCCATTTACAAATCAAAGTTTCCCCACCACCCCATCACCTTTAAGAGAAAGTCCTAGATTATATTAAGTTACATTCCAGGAATTACTCTCAGAGTTGAAAGCACTGGGATCATCAAGTATGAGGAAGGAACACTAATGTAATGGAAATAAGAGTTCTCAAAGGAGAATACAAATTTCCTGCCTATAATGGGGACGTGCACCTGTAACTCCAGCATCCGAAGGCTGAGGCACAGGTTTGAGGCCACTTTAGACTACACAGCGAGTTCTAGGTCATCTTGGCCTCCATACTGAAATCTTTTATCAAACAAAACAATTAACAACTAAACTGTAGTCACCTAATGCAAAATTTTGTTTCATTTTGTGTATGTACATATGTTCACACCTATGTGAGTGAATTCATGTGGTGTGTGAAGGCCAGAAGCTGATGTTGGTTGTCTTCCTCATCACTCCTCTCACCTTATTTACTGAGACAGCGTCTCTCACTTGAACCCAGAGTTCAGCCATTCGGCTAAGCCTAGCTAGCCAGCTTGCCCCAGAAATCTGTCTAAAGCACTAGGATTGCAGGTGTGTGGCCAGGCCCGTCCAGCACTGACATGGGTGTTGGGAGTCCAATCTCAGGGCCATGCACATGAGCAGTAAGTGCTGTCTTCACCAAACCAACTTCCCAGCCCCAAAGATTAGCACTTTTAAATTGTAACCAACTGACTTTCAATAATAAATTAAGACTATTTAACTACACATGAACAGTTCACATACACCATTACTGAAATTTGCAACAGTTAAAATTATGATTAAAGGTTCACATAATATTTCATGATTCACATAACAGGATCATAAGCTGTAACTCTATGTTGTATATAATTAGATAGTTCATGTGGTGGTAAAAACTAGAATATGTTATATGATAGCTATATTGAAGGAAACAAAAGAGCCCTCATTTAAGCAATTCCAAAGCTAAGAAGTGACAAATACAGTGACTGTAGCTTAAGGGTAGGAATACATGGCCAATTTTTGACATTCACATATTAGTGCTTCTATAGCATTTTAAAGTTACATTTACATGGTCTACTGGATTCTATTACTATTTTATTATGATTATTATTACTGGTTTTTTCCAGGTAGGGTCTCATTCTAACCCATGCTGATCTAAAACTCACTCTGTTGGCCCTGGCTGGCCTCAAACTCACTGCAGTCCTCCTACTTCAGCCTTCCTGTGCTGAGATTAAAGGTGTGGGCTCCCACACCCAGCTTCGCTATTATTCTAATTCAATTCATACTAGGTTAAAGAGAGTTGTGTTCATGAAACAGTAACTCTTACAAATCTACTCCAAAGAAATATTTATGCTAAGGATTAAATGTGTCTTTCCCGAATTCCTACATGAAACTTAACCAAAGTGACGGTTATAGCTGAAGGTAGACATCTTTTGAAGTGCCTACTTCATCAGAACCCTCCTAAGTGGGAATCAGCATCTTCATGTGAGATCGCCCATTCCACTGCAGAACACAGAAAGCAGGCCCACACCGGAGACTGCCCAGACAATACAGAATGATGAGAAGTATCAATTTGTGACATTCTGTTATAGCAGTCTGAACAGATAATTGAGAAGGGCTGGAGTAGTTAAGAGCAGAGAAGTAGCGAGGGACTAAATGTAGGTCAGTGGAGAGCTGCAGCAAACAGAAACTTCATAGAGGGGTAGGAAGTAAAGATCGCAAATGGCCAATGATAAATTTAAGTATAAATATCCCAAAGTAAGAAAATAACAAGAACCATAAATTCCTATTTCTCTTTTTTAAAAATATTTGTATGTTTGTAAGGGGAGAGAGAGAGAGAGAAAGAGAGAGAGAGAGAGAGAGAGAGAGAGAGAGAGAGAGAGAGAGAATATGAGTGCACTAGGGCCTGTAACCACTGCAAATGAACTCCAAATGCATGCACCACTTTTTGCATCTGGCTTTATGTGGGTACTGTGGAATCAAACCAGGGTCCTTTGGCATTGCACTCAAGTACCTTAACTGCTGAGCCATCTCTCCAGCACCCTTGTTTTGTTGAGGTAGGGTTTTGCTCTAGCCCAGGCTGGCCTCGAATGCACAGCAATACTCCTACCTCTGCCTCCCAAGTGCTGGGATTAAAGGCATGGCACCACCATGCCTGGCTAGAAATTCCTACTTTTTAAAAACTTTTTATTGATAACTTCCATAATTATAGACAATAAACCATTATGATTCCCTCCCCACCCTCCTTCATATCTCTTCCCCTCTCAATTAGTCTCTATTTGGTTCAGTGTCATCATCTTTTCCTCCCATTATGTGTAGATATTATCAGGCACTGCAAAATCATCTATATCAAGGACATTTTGTGTCTGGAAGTTTGCATTGTAAGCAGTCTTTTGAGTTATTCCAGTGGTCACCACCATCTGAAAAAAGAAGCTTCTCTAGACAAGAATGAGAATAGCATTATTATATGGGTATGTTCATCTTTTAAAAAGTGCTTACAAAGTACTTTGGTTGGCATAATATATGCATTTAGCCAGACAATAGCAGGTGTTACTCCCCTAGGGCCATGACCTCCCCTACCACAGGCTTTTGACTAGGTCTTCAGTACCAGGCATGTTTCTCCTTCCATGGAGCAGGCCTCCAGTCCAATTAGAAAGCAATTTGTTTCCCTCACAATAGACGTGCCACTATTGCAATAATTGGCAATTTGGCCTGGCTGGCCCATCTTAAGGCTTGCAAGGTCCACTGCTGTTCATCACCATTGATGACTTCTCCCTCCCATAGGGCTGCATGCAGCCATAGCTTTTTCCAGCTGTCATTTGGCTAACAGGGAGGTTTCCAGTCAGCTCCAGCTTGATTTCTCAGTCATCTGAAGCCCAAGAATATGTGGTCTTCAGTAATAGGGTCTTACCATCTCATTCTGGTGGGCAACCAAGAGCCTTGGCAATGGCCTGTGATGTTTTGGGAGCCTCAGGAACCTCCCTGGCCAACAGCTCACTGGAAGGTATCCCATCCCTGGCACTGAAATTTTTCTAGTAACAACCTATGTTTGCTGGGTGTGCCTTATCCAAAGAAGTTTCCATTTTGCTTATTCTAAACCTGTTAAATTTTGACTAGCTCTTCTCCCACACCTCCTTTAATCGATCCCTTCCCCTGACTACTCCCCTCTTTGGCTACTGCTCTCCTAGTAATCTGTTCATTTACTTACTTATATACAATACCCTCTCCTTAAGTCTCCCCTCTCCTCCCTCCCTTACAGCTCCTGTCTAGCTTTCTGGCCTCTACTATTGACTAGAAATTCCTATTTCTGTTACAAGAGGTAATCTGCTATAATTTTTACTTTTTTATATTATTTTTTTTTGGGGGGGGTTCAAGGTAGGGTCTTGCTCTAGTCCAGGCTGACCTGGAATTCACTATGTAGTCTCAGGGTGGCCTTGAACTCACGGCAATCCTCCTACCTCTGTCTCCTGAGTGCTGGGGTTAAAGGCGTGTGCCACCACGCCCGACTTTTTTATATTTTTTGAGACAGGGTCTCATGTAGCTCCAGATGGACCTGTAATTCCCTATGTTGTTAAAGATGACCTTGAACTTCAGATCCTTCTGTTTCTACATCCCAAGTGCTAAGATTACAGGCCTGCGCTATTATGCCCCGTTTTATACTGGTGCTGGGTATCAAAATCAAGGCTTTGTACATGCTAGGCAGGCACCATACCCACTGAGCCAGATCCCCTGCCTGGGTATATATTTTCTTAATTTCAATAGAGTTTAATCCCTGTTCCTCCTGAATATGAGATATTTGAAAAAGATGGACAGAAGATATGCAGGTTAGGAGCCTAAGGATAGGTGAGTTTCCAAGGTTTTCTTTGCCTCTTGCGTGTACCTTCCTCGTACCTTCCTCCCCCCTCCTGGGTGTGTGCGGTATTAAGTGAGGGTTCTGTCGCTGAACAACATTCTCAGCCTCCAAGCTATCTGTTGCTTCACATCATGTAGTTGAGGTAACAATGCCAGGAACCCCAAAACACCAGTAGGCACAAACCCCCCCAAAAGAGCTATACTAATCTAGACAGTACTACAATATACAAATAGATCAGGAAGACAAAATGGAGAGTACATGAATAAACTCACATGGCTATAGTTAACTGATTTTCAACAAGGTTTCCAGAGAAATCTGATGGGAAAAGGAAAGCCTTTCCAACAGCTGATGCTGAGTAAGCACACAGAAAAAGGACTAAGCTCACCCGACGTCATAGCACACACAAAGTGTAACTCATGATAAAACGTTAAAGGCCCAAAATGATAAAACTTCTAAAACAATATATTTGAGACTTTTAGGCAAGTGAAAAATTCTCAAACATAGCTGGGCATAGTGGTACACATCTTTAATCCCAACACTCGGGAGGCAGAGGTAGGAAGATCACCGTGAGTTAGAGGCCAATCTGAGACTACATAGTGAATTCACATTAGCCTGGACTAGAGGAGACCCTACCTCAAAAAAAAAAAAAAATCTCAGAACAGAAAGCACTAACTAGTTGGGAGCATATCTCAGTGGTAGAATTCTTCTCTAGCACACACAAGGTCATGGGTTCTTTGCAGAAAGCACTAGCTATATTTAAAATGACAAACTGCACTTTTGTTCACCAAACGACAACACTGAGAAAATAAAAAAGTCATTGTGTATTTGTACCATCAGCTCTCCATATCCATGAATTCACAAAGGTATACAGCTGATGAAACAGTCCATCTGTACTGAATGTGTGCAGACTACTTTCTTGTCATTATTTCATAAATCATATAGCACAATACTTACATAAGTAACCTAGAAATTAATTTTATGGGAGGATGTACACAGGTTTTATGTTAATATACTATTTATGAGGGACTTGAGTAGCTGCAGATGTAGCTCAGGGAACTAACACCCTATGGATACTGATGGATAATTCCGAGTGTGTATATGAGCATGTACATAAAGGAATTTTAACCAAAATGTCCTTCTTATTTCCTTCTCTTGTCTTAATGCTCCAAGACGTCAAGTACTACTACATTGCACAGGAGAGTGAGCACCACTGTCTCATTCCTGAGCGTACTTGAAATGCTTTGAGTTTGGGTCCCCTAAGCATGATGTTGGTGAAAGGTTTGTCACATATCACCTGTGTTATGCTGAGCTATGTTCTTTCCATCCTTACCTCTCCAGGCCTTTTCTCATGGAGGGGTGTTAGATTTTGCCAAAGGCCTTTTCTGCATCACTTGATTTTATCACCTAATTTCTGTCCTCGAGTCCATTTATGTGATGCATTGCATTTATTGACTGATGTGTGCTGTGAACTATCCGTGCATCTGTGGAATGAAGCCCACATTTATCATGGTGTCTGATTTTCTTGACGTGTTCTTGAATCTGGTTGCAAGTATCTTATTGAGAATTTATGCATCTATGGTCATCAAGATTTTTCAGTTTTTGTTTGTATCTGGTTTTGGTAACAGAATAACACTGGCTTCATAGAATTTGGAAGTGCTCCTTCCCTATCCATTTTGTGAATTGGAGAAATATTGGTTTTAGTTCTTCCCTAAACGTCTGGTAGAATTCTGTGGTGAATACATCTTGACCAGGGCTTTTTTGGTTTAGATTTCTTTTTTATTACTGCCTCAATCACATTGCTTGGTATGGATTTCTTAGACTATTTCTTTTTTTTGGTTTTTCAAGGTAGGGCCTCGCTCTAGTCCAGGCTGATCTGGAATTCACTATGTAGTCTCAGGGTGGCCTTGAACTCACGGAGATCCTCGGACCTCCTGCTGGGATTAAAGGTGTGCGCCACCAGCCCAGCTCAAATAAATAAATAGAATATTTTTAAAATGCACAAGTCTGGGCGAGGTGGCACATACCTTTAATCCCAGAACTCAGGAGGCAGAGGTAGGAGGAACACTGTTTGAGACCTGGGGAGTTCCAGGTCAGCCTGGGGCTAGAGACCCTACCTTGAGGGGGGGGGGAACTGCACAAATCTTTTAAAATAAAAGGAGAAAGGCATTCTTTTTTTTAATATTTTATTTATTTTTCAAGCATAGAGATACAGAGAGAGAGAGAGAGAGAGGGAGGGAGGGAGAACACCAGGGCCACCACCTTGTGGGTCTGGCTTATGTGGGTCCTGGGGAATTGAACCCAGGGCCTTAGGCACCTGAGGCAAGTGCCTTATCCGCTGAGCCATCTCTCCAGCCCGAGAAAGGCATTCTTGACATATATTCTTTTAGATTGATCAGCTGAAGTAGGACAACAATAATCCTTTAGACTGAGTAGATCATATTTAAAAGATTTCATACCATTAACAATAAAAGTTACTGTCCTTCCCATGATCATTATATTTAAGGCTTATGACAATACCACTAAATGCAAGTTAGGAATCACATTTAAAGATTTGAAAATAAGTCCTCATGCACATGCCTATAGCCAATTATTATGTCATTTAGTTGCTGTGTAATTAATCCTTTCAAATCTCCTAGCATTGTTTAGGTTGTACTCTTTACTTGGGTCTATTTTCCCAGTAACCTTTTTATATATCATCAGGCTTAATGGTTTATTTAGCTTTTCCCCTATCCCCAGGTGCATATCCAAACAAATAAACTTTTAATTAGAGTCCCACATGTGCCTCACAGAAATTCACTGACCTACATAATGAAGTGCTTCCCACACAGCTTCACAACATTGTCACAGATTAAAATAATATCCCTTAAGCAAGGCATGCAGGTGTAATTACCTTTAAGAATGTTAAATTCTACAATTATATCATGATGGATGCTAATGTATGCTTTGTTCACGTTGACAACTCTTAAAAGACTGATAACAAGAAAATAGAAAAAAAATCACCTTAGAAAGGTGACAGTACAAAATCAATTTAAAGAAGCTCAAATCTAAAGAACATATAATATGTCCAACATTTTCTGTGAAAAGTTTAAACTCTGAAGGTTAAAACGCTAGGTGTTAAAAATGAACATCTGAACCTATAGCATTGAGATAATTCAAATTCTTGTCTATAAGACGAGAGGTTTAGGAGGGAACAACTCAGTGTTGTACTACTGTACGCCACTGCCCAGTACAAAGAGCATACGTATGGGTCTTCAGTATCAGAGGGCCAAACACTTTAAGCACAGGCAAAAGTGCAATCATAATTGTGATATAGAAAGACAGGAAAAAAAAAAAACCTTAAGTGTTCTTATAAAAAATATTACTAGGTACTGAACAGGGAAATAGGATATATTATATTGGAACTGTCAGAATATAATACATACGCACTGATGCACACCTCTGCTCATATGTGCAAACACCCCTGAAAGAAAATACAAGGAAAGGGCTGGATGGCTCAAAGGTTAAGGCACCACCTGCAAAACCTAACAACCTACGTTCAATTCCCCAGTGCCCGTATAAAGCCAGCTGCACAAAGTGGCACATGCATCTGGAGTTCATTTCCAGTGGCTAGAGGCCCTCATGTGCCCATTCTGTCTTTCTCACTCTGTTTGCAAATAAATAAATAATTTTTAAAAAAGAAAATACAAGGAAAAATAAGATGTCATAACTTGGGAGGGATCTTGATAGCTAAGGAGAAGGGAGAGAGGGAGGACACATACTTTTCATCCTTATGTACCACGAGCATTGTCTTTCCCAAAAAAAATAAGCTAAAATGTAAATGTTTTTAACTCAAAAGGCAATAGCACTATTTCCAGCTCACCCAGACTTTCACTGTAAAGCAATTTGTATAGCATTTGGTAAACAGAAACTGTATGTTTTGGAGTCTGATCGATGATCTAAATTCCAATCTTAGTTAGATGGCGAGGACATGGAAAATAGGAACCTTCTACATTGTTGGAGGGAATGTAAACTGGTACAGCCATTGTGGAAAGCAGTGTGGAGGTTCCTGAGACAACTGAAAATAGATTTACCTTATGACCCAGCTACACCACTCCTTGGCATATATCCAAGTGACTCTAGTCATTACCTTAGAGATACTTGAGCTTCCATGTTTATTGTGGCTCTATTTACAATAGCTAGGAAATGGAACCAGCCTAGATGTTCCTCACTGATGATGGATAATGAAGATGTGGTTCATTTATACAATGAAGTTCTACTCAGCGGTAAAGAGAAATGGATGGATCTGGAAAGGATTATACTACGTGAGGTAACTCAGGCCCAGAAAGCCAAATACAACATGTTCTCTCTCCTATGTGGATCCTAGATACAAATGCTTAAACTTGTATGAGAGTTGAAGTAAAAGTAAGATAGATGGGGGCTGTAAGGGAGGGAGGAGGGGGAGACATAAGAGGGTATTATATATAAGTAAGTAAATGAATAGATTACTAGGGGTGCAATGGCCTAAGTGGGGTCAGGGGAAGAGATTGATTAAAGGAGGGGTGGGAAGAGGGTTAATCAAAATTTAAGAGGTTTAGAATAAGCCACATGGAAACCTACTTCTTTGGGTAAGGCACACCCAGTAAACATAGATTGTTACCAGAAAAAATTTCAGTGCCAGGGATGGGATACCTTCCAGTGAGCTGTTGGCCAGGGAGGTTCCGGAGGCCCCCAAAACATCACAGGCCATTGCCAAGGCTCTTGGTTGCCCACCAGAATGAGATGGTAAGACCCTATTACTGAAGACCACATATGCTTGGGCTTCAGATGACTGAGGAAATCAAGCTGGAGCTGACTGGAAACCTCCTCCCTGTTAACCAGCTGACAGAAAGCTGGAAAAAGCTGCAGCCCTGTGGGAAAGAGAAGTCATCAATGGTGGTGAACAGCAGTGGACCTTACAAGCCTTAAGATGGGCCAGCCAGGCCAAATGTGCCAAATGGTGCAATAATAGCAAGTATATTGTGGGGTAAACCAACTGCTCTAATTGGACTGGAGGCCTGCTCTAAGGAAGGGAATACATGCCTGGTCAAAAGCATACAGCGGGCCCTCAGGGACTAATGCCTGCTGTTGTCAGGCTAACTACATATATTATGCCCACCAACTGCCTTATAAGCACTTTTTTAAAAATGACCATACCCATATAATAATGCTACTCTCACTTTTGGCTAGAGAAGCTTCTCTTTTCAGATGGCAGTGACCACTGGAATAACTCAAAAGTTACCATAGTGCTGAGAAAAAAATGACAGTGGCGTGTTTAGCACTGAGACATCTCTATCACACTTCCCAAGGCTCGGAGTCTTTTGCAGAAGTGGTGGCAGAAAGATTGTAAGAGCCAAAGGAAGGGGAGGACTGCTTACAATTCAAACTTCTAGACACAAAATGGCCTTGATAGTCATGACTCTGTGGGGCTTAATAGTACCTACACAAGACCTTCATAATAGGAGGAAAAGATGATGACACTGAAACAAAATAGAGACTAATTGAGTGGGAGAAGAGATATGAGGGAGGGTGGGGAGAAAATTGTAATGGTTTATTGTCTATAATTATGGAAGTTATCAATAAAAAGTTAAAAAAAATCTTAGCTAGAACACAGGTGTAGGCCCAAAGTGTCCACCCTTTGTGTTCTCTCTTATCGAAATAAAAAGCAGGTTGGATTAAAGCAGCTGGGAAAATATACCCCCCATCTAACACTTTGGAAAGGAAAGTGCTGTATCACTCTTTCCCTAATTTTCCACTTGAAAAGAATAATGATTATTACCATTATCGTACAATTTTAGTCTTTGAAATAGGGACTAATGTGGTCTAGGCTGGCCTTGAACTTGCAATGTAGCTGAGGTTTGCTTTGACCTCTTGGATTTCCCTTCCTCCATGTGGTAGGAGTACAGGTATGTGCCACCATGTCCAGATATTTTTGGTTGTTATTTTTTGGTTTGTTTTGTTTTTTGAGATGGTGTCTCACTATGTAGCCTGGTCTGGAACTCAATATACTCTTGCCTCTGGGATTGTAGGCATGCACCAGCATGCCCAGCTAAAATTAACTTAATAAAGCAGAAAAAAATGAGTGAAAAATAAACATATTACATACATAAAAGACATTTTAAAATAAAAGAACAGCAAATGGGAAATGTCCTTTTATACTCTTTTTCTCTTAATGTTCTGACCAGGCGTGGTGGCACACACCTTTAATCCTAGCACTCAGGAGACAGAGGTAGGAGGATCACAGTGAGTTCAAGGCCAGCCTGAAAACTACACAGTGAATTCCAGGTCAGTCTGGGCTAGAGCCAGACACTACCTCAAAAGAAAGAAAAGTAAAGTAAAAACACCTTAATGTTCTGGTCAGGTGTATTGGTGACTCAGGAAACAAACAGGAGGAAGGAACATGAGTGAGGCCAGTCTGGGTTACATAGTAATACCCTCTCCCCTGTCAGAAACACGTCAGTCCCAAAAGTTACTATTTTGACCTAACAATTTTTCCAGTGTTAGATCCACGGCCCCCAAATGCACAAAAGTAAGCAAAGACATAAGTAAAAGGTTACTTATTAAAGCACAATTAGCAGTAATTTTTAAAAAGTCATTATTTTCTATCTTTATTAGCAACCTAAAAAGCTTGTAGAAGTTAAACAAAGGAGGGGCTGAAGAGATGGCTTAGTGGTTAAGGCACTTGCCTCCAGTGCCTAAGGCCCATTCCCCAGGACCCACATAAACCAGACCCACATCTCCTCTCTCTCCTCTCCTCTCCCCCCCCTCTCTCCCTCGCTCGCTTGAAAATGAATAAATAAAAAAGCTTTAATATATTCCTATGAACCTAGAAGACAGTATGTGTGCCCAGGGCTGTGTATACGCTTGGATACCAAACACCCAGGAAGGCCGTATGCTCTTACCCCAAGTGTTCTTGAGGTGCTGAACAAACAAGAAACCAAAACCAAAGCAAAACTGTGGACTAGGTGCACCCCAGACTGAGAGATGTTTTCAGTTCTAAATGTTTAGGGAAATTGCTGCCCAATCACTGCTAAGCTAATGGAGCAAAGGCCTCAATGGACACAAAACATACACATTTCACAAAAATTAGTTCAGAAGTCATTCAACTAATTTTAACAGCTACAGTAACATTATCCCTGAAGATACAAAAGAAACAGATTTTCAGTCAGGCATGGTAGTGCACACCTTTAATCCCAGAATTTGGGAGGCAGAGGCAGGAAGATCGCTATGAGTTCAAGGCCACCCTGAGACTACATAGTGAATTCCAGGTCAGCCTAGGCTAGAGTGAGACCCTACCTCAAAAAAAAAGGGGGGGGGGCTGGAGAGATGGCTCAGCAGTTAAGGCCACAGTTCGAATGTGCAGATCAGGCTGTAGGTCCTTGCCTTCTGGGCTTGAGACAGATTCTCTCTTGTTTTGTGTTTTTACTGCAAACACCACCAGACTAGCTGGTCCATGAGCTTCAGGGCTCTACTGACTCCATCCTGCATTGCTGTAGGTGCCTTGGAATTACAGACACATGCACCACTGTGTCTGGCTTTATGTGGGTTCTGGGGGAAAGGAACTCCACTGGTTAGCCTTGGGAAGCAAGCACTTTTAACCACTGAGGCATCTTACCAGCCCTAGAAATTCTTTTTAAATGAATTAAATAGAAACTAAAGTTGAAAAGGACAATAATGCAAATGAAAACTCCACTAAGAAAGGCACAACAGCTGATCTGAGCAGGCAGAACCATCAATGAACTTGTAGATTATTTGAGGTATGTCAGTATAAAATCAGAAAGAAAAAACAATAAGAAAATACAGCCCAAAAACTATGTAGGATGCCATCAGGCAAGTCAAAATACATAGGTATCCCACAAGAACAGAAAAAAGGGACAGGAAGTGATGGCACACACCTTTAATCCCAGCACTCAGGAGGCAGAGGTAGGAAGATCACCATGAATTCAAGGCCACCCTGAGACTACATGGTGAATTCCAGGTCAGCCTGGGCTAGAGTAGAGACCCTACCTCAAAAAAAAAATTTTTTGTTTTTTTTTTGTTTGTTTTTTGTTTTCCTCCTACCTCTGCCTCCCGAGTGCTGGGATTAAAGGCGTGCGCCACCACGCCCGGCAAAAAAAAAAAAATTTAATATTTTATTTATTCATTTTTCAAGCAGAGAGAGAGAGAGAGAGAGAGGGAGGGTCTGGCTTATGTGGGTCCTGAACCCGGGGCCTTAGGCACTGGAGGCAAATGCCTTAACCGCTGAGACATCTCTCCAGCCCCCCCCCCAAAAAAAATTTTTTAAGAGCAAAGAGTATTTAATAATGAAATGATGACCCAGGGGCTGGGGGATGGCTCCGTGGTTTGTGCTTGTTCTGTACACTGGCCTGAATTTGATTCCCCAGTAGCCACACGAAGCTGGATACAAACTGGTGCACATGTCTGAAATCCCAGCCAAGAGATAAGGGAGCTCCTGGGCTATCCAGCAGCAAAGAATAAGAGACCCTTTCTCAAAGGAAAGGAGAAGAAAAGGACTGACCCCCCAAGGTCATCTTCTGACCTCCACATGAGCATCATGGCACACATAAGCAGACACATACACACAGACACACAGATTTAAAAAAAGAATTGATCCGGGCTGAAGAGATGACTTAGCGGTTAAGGCATTTGCCTGCAATGCAGAAGGACCCGAGTTCGATTCCCCAGTGCCCATATAAAGCCAGATGCACAAGAGGGCCTATGTGTCTGGAGTTCATGCTGTGCCCATTCTCATTCTCTCTCTCTCTCTCTCTCTCTCTCTCTCTCTCTCTCTCTCTCTCTCTCATAAATAAATAAAATATATTTAAAAAAAAAAAGAATTGATCCCAAACTTCCCAACTGAATGAGTGTACTCAGCAAACTCATGCACAGATACACATCAAGACACAGCTTAGACGAATAACTGAAAGACCCAGAACGTTCAACGAAACAAGAAAATTACTCTTAACAATGGCAACCAACTTTTCATCAGATCCCATGGAGACCAGAATATGGAGAAATGACACAATGTCCAAAAAGAAAGACTAATCAGTTTGGTATCCTGTAGGTCTACACACAGGAGGACCACAAGTTTCAAAGTTTGAAGCCAAGCTGCCAGCACAACATAGCCAGACCCTGTCTCAAAAAATTAGGGGGGGGGGAGCAAGGAGAGACTGTGAAGAGATGGCTCAGTGGTTAAGGCGCTTGCCTAATAGCTCCTGGCTCAATTCCCCAGTACTCATGTAAAGCCAGGCGCACAGAGTGGTGCATGCGTCTAGAGTTCGGGTGCAGCAGCTGGAGGCCCTGAAGCACGCATTATCTCTCTCTCTCTCTCTCTCTCTCTCTCTCTCTCTCTCTCTCTCTCTCTCTCTCTCTCTCTTGCAAAATAAAAATTGCAAAGTAGAAACTTAAATGTCCATTAAGATCACATATATGACTTCATGTGAAATTTTAAAAAACAGGCAAATCAACAGATACAGAAAGTTGGCGGGGAGTTGCAATGTTGGGGTTGTACCCTGCACATCTAGGCGAATAATCAAACTACCACCGAGTATCCCTGGCCCCTTTGATGTACAGCTTTGATCCTAACCACTGTCCTCTTCCACGACCTCCGAGCACTAGCACCCATGCACAGCTGTGGACTCCGTACTTCCTCCAATCAAAGCAATCTTGATTTTGTGCTTGTGGGCTGGGGGCTGCAGCTCAGTGGTCCAGTGCTTTCCTAACAGGCCCGAGACCCCAGCATTGGGTTTGGGTCTGGGTATGAGTGAGTGTGCGTGAGTATGTGTGTGTGCATGCATGCGTGCATGCGTGCATGTGTGTGTGTGTAAAACTTGACATTTCAGTAGATGAAAGTGTGACCACCACCTGAGGGCAGGTTGTCCTATCCTTTAAGTCCCCTTCACCTGGCACAGAATCTGCCACACAGTAATTCTTGTCTTCTAAGTAATCTGCATTTTCCTCTCCCCACACCTTGCATCCACTAACATAAGCTTCGATCAGGTATTTTCATTGGAAAATAAAAATATGTACTTTTGGATTATGTTCTGGACCTAATCTCTTCTTGCCAAACAAACAGTGCAAATAAAACTGAAAAATATGAAATTAATATGCATTTTAATGCCATTTCTATCTTTCTAAATTAGACAGGAAATAGTTCTTATAAACTCTATAATAAAAAAAAAAAAAAACATTTTAAACCAGGTGAGGTGGTGGTCACTTTTAATCCCAGCACTCAGGAGGCAGAGGTTGGCTGTGAGTTTGAGGCCAGCCTGGGACTACAGAGTTCCAGGTCAGCCTGGGCTAGGGTGAGACCCTACCTCAGGGGAAAAAAAAAAATCAATTATTTTTAAAAGATAGCAAATTGTCTTACATTGTTTCTAGATACTTTCTTTTTTTTTAATATTTTATTTATTCATTTTCAAGCAGAGAGAGAGAGAGAGAGAGAGAGAGAGCGAGCGAGCGCCAGGGCCACCACCTTGTGGGTCTGGCTTATGTGGGACCTGGGGAATTGAACCAGGGGCCTTGGGCACTGGAGGCAAGTGCCTTAACCGCTGAGCCATCTCTCCAGCCCGATACTTTCTTTTTTTAATAATTTTTAAATATTTTATTTATTCATTTTCAAGCAGAGAGATACAGAGAAAGTGAGAGAGAGAGAGGGAGAGCATCAGGGCCACACCTTGTGGGTCTGGCTTATGTGGGTCCTGGGGATTTGAACCAGGGGCCTTAGGCACTGGAGGCAAGTGCCATAACCGCTGAGCCATCTCTCCAGCCC
>PVHP010027159.1:0-24076 GCA_004024765.1 Zapus hudsonius | reverse complement strand
AAATGCCATGGTGGCCATCCATAATCCCAGAGTGCCTCCAGCAGTAAGGGAGGTGGAGACAGGAGAGTTGCCGGGAAGCCTGTGGTCCAGCTAGCCTTTGAAGAAACTATGCTTCGAACAAGGTGGAAGGTGAGGTTGTCTTCTGACCTCCGTATGTGTACTGTGGCACCCGTGTCCCCACACTCACACACGGGCTAGGGAGGCAGTGCACGCTGGCTGAGGATGACCACTGCTTGTTCGTGGGTGTCCTTGTGGACTGTCCCTGAGAGCAGGGGCCTTGTATGTCTTATTCATGGCTCCATCCTGGGCACCTCAAGCAAGCCTTTTGTTTAATGCATTTGGGAAGCTGTCACAGGCCTGGGTAGAGGTTCTTCTCCTACTGCATTTGAATGCCCAGGGGAAGGATGCTCAGGACTGGGACAGCTTTCTGGTGCCATCGGGGACACGGACTCTTGTTCTCTCCTTTCTAGAGAGTTTTGTTCTCACGAGTCCAAAATGGCTGTGTTGCTTCATCTACTGCGGCTGCCTTTCTGGCCGGAAGAAGGGAGTTGAGACAAGGGCTAGACCTGTGTTCATGGAGCCTGTGCCCTTTCTGTCAGACCAACTGTGGGCTTCCTAGAAGTACCTTAATAGCACATTGCTCAGAGCATAAATAGTCCTCTGCCTTGCTTTTATTTTTATCTCCTCTGAGGGGCGGGCCTATCACTTTCATTGTTTGGTGGTGGTTGTTTTTATTTGATTAAATAGAAATCCCCTATATGGAGGAAATACCCCATGGGGTCATTCTAACTTTGGTGTGAATGACAGGAGGGTGGCTGAGCTGTGTGTGTGTACTGATGGTGGGCAGGTGCACTGAGACCGTCTCTCTAGTTCAGAGCTGGCTCTTCAGCTTCAGTGTGTGTGTGTGTGTGTGTGTGTGTGTGTGTGTGTGTGTGTGTGTGTGCATGTTCATGTGTGTGCAGGTGAAACTGAATACAGAGGCCAGAGGACAGTCTCAGGTGTGATTCCTCAGGATTGCTTTCCATTTTCTTTGAGACAGGGTCTCTCATTAGCCTGGCTCACCAACGAGCTTGATGGGGTGAACCCTGGAATCTCGCTGTCACTATCTCCCAGCTCTGGGAAGGCAGTTGCATGCCACCACGCTGAGCACTTTACATGGGTACTGGGAATCAAGCTCAGGTCTTCATGCTTGCCAACCAACCGCTTTACTCCCACCCTGAGCTATCTCCCTAGCCCCTCAGTCCCCAGCTTCATGTATGGAGCAGGTTGGAGTTGGTCCTCGGTGGTGGCAACTGCCGGTGGTCCCAAGCATCCCTCCTGATTGCAGATTGCAGTGAGGGTGAGGTCTGTGCCACCCAGGGCTCCCTTGGCCAGCAAGGAGGGTATGACAGTAGTGAGGAGGAACTCAGGGCTGCCATTTCTGCCAGAGAGGGCAGAGTATATACTGCACTGCTGTCTCGTGTGTTTTCTCGAATATGAGGCAGGAGTTGTGATGGCTGCTTTCTGCAGGAAGAAAGAGAGGCTCAGAGAAGGTCATGGTCACCCAGACTCATGCAGCCAGGAAGTGAAGGGCTGTGTGTGTGTGGATGGTTAGGGTGGTCTCCATGGAGGGTGTGTGGGGCCCAAGCTGTACCACGATCTCTCCTCAGCTGTTGTATTTGCTGCTCACGTGTAACAAGTCCTGTGAAACAGTCTGGAGACCACAAATCCAAAATGGGTTCCCCAGAGCTAAACTCAAGGTGTGGGAGCCCCTGGAAGAAAATCTCCTCTCCTACCTATTCCAGCATCTAGAAGCTGTGTACAACCCTTGCTCATGACCCCGTCCTCCACCTTCAAAGCTGGTCATGTGACATCGTCCCATCTTGCTGGTTCTGATGGCCCTGTCCCCCTCCTTCACTTACAGGGAACTGTTTGGTGACACTGAGCTCCTGGATGACCCAGGGCCATCTCCTCATCACAAGATGCTCACTCTAAGCCTGGTGCAAATCTCTTTGCTGTGAAGACATGCAAAGACAGGCTTCAGGGTTCCACGGTGGGTGTGGGTGTGGGGGTTCAGTCTCGCCAACAGCTGCAGCTTTGGCTAGAATCTGGCTTTGGGGACTAATGGTCATTCACTCCTGGGGACAGAGGGTCAGATTCATTCCATGGGCTGGGAGGGGACTGAGGGCCCATCCAGTGACTTCTGGCTTTGGAGGGCTGGCAACACAGCAAGGGACTCCACAGAACTCTAGGACTGGCAAGGGGACAGTGTGCAACCCTTGTGATTAGTCCAAGATTCAGGATCCCACTGAGCAGGGTTCAAATCCCAGCCCTGCTTCCAGCAGCCACCGGAACAGAGTAGAGATGGGGGATCAGGGAGGGGCTGCAAGGGAGGAAGCAGATTCCTCCAGTGACCCAATTTCACCTTCACCACAGCTGGGTGGAAATGACAGCTCAGAGGGATCCAACACTGCTCCCCTCACACAGCAACTAAGCAGGTCCTGGGCTTTCTCAGGTGCTGGGGTTTGAAGCCAGAGATGTGATGACCTCTCTGGCTCCCAGGTCTGCGTGCAAGTGAGACGTTCTCAGCCTTTTCTTTAGAGCCACCCAGTGTTTTTCACTTCAACGCATGTGTTTTAAAATGAAGTTTTATGTTACTCCCATGAGTGGGAAATCACTGAATTCATGGGCTAGTTATGTGCATTTTTATAAGGCACATTAAAATGAATTTGTCACTATAAAAGTGAAAAGCGTTCATCCGTAGGTCATATAAAATCACGTCACACGCTGCCAGCGTGTTTCATTCTTCTCTTTGGAATAGGGAACTGGCTCCTCACCTGTGTTAGCAAATAATCCCATTATTAACAGCCTCCTTTGATTGTGATTTCTTCTCTCCCAGGGGCTTCCCAGCACAGCCAGCTGTGGACCTGTTGGGGACCTCAGGGTCCTCCTGGCCCTCCTCGGCTTGTTTCCTGGTCCTCTGGCCTCTGTTGCTTTGGTTACCCAGTCAGAAGGCATCAGGGTTTTAACCCAAGCCACAGATTCTTTTTTATTCTATCAAACTGAAAACTTTTCATTGATAGCTTCCATAATTATAGACCATAAACCATTATGATTTACCCACCCTCTCTCGTATCTCCTCCCCCTCTCAATTAGTTTCTGTTTTGGAGTCATCTTTTCCTCCCATTATGTGTAGATATCAGGCACTGCAAAGTCCTGAATATCAAGGCCATTTTGTGTCTGGAAGTTTGCGTTGTAAGCAAAACTACCCTTCCTCTCTCTTCCACAATAGACCCTGAGCCTGGAAGGTGTGAGAGAGATGTCCCGGTGCTGAACACTCCACTGTCACTTCTTCTCAGCACTATGGTGTCTTTTGAGTCATCCTGGTGGTCACCACCATCTGAAAAGAGAAGCTTCTCTCCACAAAAGTGAGAGTAGCATTATTATATGGGTATGCTCATTTTTTAAAATCTTAAATATATATTTATTGTCCATAATGTGTTACATTATTCAGTGGGCAAACAATGAGTTGTTATCCCCAATTCCCCAATGCCCCCCCTCCCCATTCTCAATCAGCTGGATATCCTCCTCCCTGTACCATCTGGATCAGTCCTTGTGGCAGGGGACCCTGGATAGCCTAGTACTCAGCCTGGTCCTCCTGGCCCAAGTGTGTTGATACTGAAGGGTGCCATGCTTCTGGATAGTCTCCCCCACCACGGCTCTTACAATCTTTCCACCCCCTCTTCCACTCAGTTCCCTGAGTCGTGGTGGATGAGTATTAAGGCTGCTTTAAGGTTGTGAGTTTTGGGGTCTTTGTGTCGAAGATCGTTGGTTTCTGTCTCACTGGCTTATCCTGTGTAGATGAATGTCTGTGGCTGTGGGTCCCTCATTCCTCCCATCATTCTCTGTGGGGTTCCATATGGATCCTCCACAGTATGACTGTGGTGGCTCCTCTCTTGCCAGAATCTCAGGTATCGGCCTAGGGTCGGTTGGTAGGGTTAGATGGGCCCCAGCTCTCTCGGGTATGCTCATTTTAAAAAATACGTGCTTATAACCAAGCCAGAAGTTCTTCATCACTTCCCCGAGTCAGTCAGTTTGCTACCATATCAGACTTGTGACAGAAAGGAAACTGGCTTGACAGCGACGTAGAAGGGGGTTGGCTGTGCCTTGCAGGAGCTGGAAGCCTGCTGAAAGTTTCTCAAGGTGACCAACCAAATTCTGTGAGTCTGACAGGGTGACCCATTTTGAGGCAGAGGTACTAAGGGAAGTTTTCAAAATATTTTTTATTCATTCATGAGAGAGAGAGAGAAGAGATGGAGAATGGGCATGCCAGGGCCTCTTGCCACTGCAAACTCCAGATGCACGTGCCCTTCTGTTCATCTGGCTTTATGTGGGTACTGGGGAATCGAAGCTGGGCCAACAGGCTTTGCAAGGGAAAGCTTTAACCCTGAGGGACTTTTAATAATCTCTTCTGGAGCAGAAATGACAGACAGGGCTCTATGGTGCCCAATCTGAAGTCTGCGATGTCATGGAGGCGGTATTTCCTAGTGGCTCCTGGGAACTGCGGCAAGTGAACTGGTCTTGAAGACAGCGTGGGGCCTTCTACGGACTCTACTGCAATATGGATCATTGATCGTTGAGAAGGCAGGGAAGAGGTTGGATAGCTTGCTGGGTTGCAGAGGAAAGATTTTTAAAAAATCCCACAAAGGGTTTTCCATATCACCCCGAAGGGTTAAAGATCTGCAGGGGAAGGTGCCAAGTACAGGGCCTGGCTCCCAACCAAGGCTTTTTTTTCTTAACCATAACTCTTCTGCCCCTCCTCAGAGCTAAGGATCAGCAAGCTTTACCAGGAGAGAGGCACAGACGAGGGAAAGGGCAGCACCCAAGTCAAATCCCCACTCTTTTTCAACTAGCTGGGTGACTATGGACAAGTTATGTTTCACTTTGCCTCAGTTTCCTCATCTGTAAAATGGGAATAAGAATAGCCTTCCCCTCTCAAAGCTGAAGAGAGGAATGAGGGGCTAAGCTACGAGGGGGAGGGACACTACCTACTGGTTTTTGCTTTGTTGGGTTTTTTCTTTTTCGAGGTAGGGTCTCCCTCTAGCCCAGGCTGACCTGGAATTCACTATGTAGTCTCAGGCTGGCCTTGAACTCACAGCGATCCTCCTACCTCGTCCTCCTGAGTGCTGGGATTAAAGATGTGAGCCACCATGCCTGGCCTGAATAGCTGTTTTTATATCTGGACAGACCTGGATTTGAATTCTGTCTTCAGCACTAATGCCTGTGTGATTTCAGGCAAATGCCTTGATGTTTTTTTTTTTTCCCCTAGAAATGCATTTCTTCATTTCCATCATCCTGACTTCCAAAGGTGGTAGTTAGCAACCAGGGAGCAAGGCATATGAAACCCTGGCACAGGGTTGAAACCCAGCCCCAAAGTCCCTCCCTGGGAACCGCAGATGCTCTGCCTGGGCTCCCCAAGGCTGGCTGTGCTCCCCCCAGTGCTCCTTTGCTGCTGTCCCGCCCCAGTGCCCCAGTGCTATAGACCTGGGCCCTGCAGGCTGAGGGCAGGGCGGAAGTGAGGCAGGCAGCCGGCAGCTTCCCGTTTTCTGCCCTGCTCCCGGCTTGAGAATCCTTCCCCTTAGAGCTTCAGACAAGGGACAGAGCACCATGGCCCCTCGCGTGGCTTCTGTGCGCCAGACCTGCTGTTGCTTTAATGTCCGGATTGCCACCACAGTCCTGGCCATTTACCATGTGGTGAGTATGAGGGACGTGTGTGTGTGTGTGTGTGTGTGTGTGTGTGCGTGTGTACAGTGATCTTTGATCTGCTGATCCCCTCCTATGGCAGGACTCCTCCTCATCACCTCTCCGTGGGACCCTGGACAAGCTTTGTCCTGTCCAGGGCTTCAGTTACCTCCATTAAGTGGGGCAAAATAGGAGGTGATAAGTGCGCAGACAGAAGGTTTGGAGGCTGAGGGGTGGAAGGAATGCAGGCTAGGATTGCTCCAGTATGTGAGGTTGGCCACAGGCTCAGGGCAGACCTTCTGGGGACCTGGACAGCCGAGGCTGCTCCAGGGGCTGGAAACTGGGATCCTACTGTTTGCAACAGGAGGCAGGGGGCCAAGTCTTCTGGGTTCACAGCTCGGCCCAGCCACTTGTCTTCCCTACTGAGAGGGCAGCTAGTGAGGTCTTTGCTAATATGCTGAATGACTCCTCTGGCCCATCCCCCATGGAGCAGTTTGTGGTGACACCCTGGCTGGTGCTTCCTCTTGGGAGGCTTGCACACAACCAACATGAAGCTCTTAACATTCTGCTATGTGACCCTGGGCAAGTCCCAGCCCTGGGGACAAGGCTTCCCTTTAGGAGTGGCTGAAAGTCGGGGGTCCCTGTTCTGTCCTGCCAGATCTATACCCAGCCCCTAGGTTTTGACCACACTCAGTTCTCCCAGATCCTGGCATCTTTCTACTTTTGTGACCCAGGGCCTGTGGCTACCAGTTCTCTCCTGCTGGGCCTCCAAGAGCAGCCTCAAAATCAGCCCAAATCTGCAGGCTTCTCTGGGCTGCTGCACCTACCCTGCTGAGCCTGGCTTTCAGTGGAGACACAGACAGGGCAGCCAGACTGTGGCAGAAGCCAGCCTTGTAGGGATTGAGGGGTGAGGCCACTCAGTGGCTAGTTAGCACACAGTAGTCTCTGGTTCCAGGCTCTGGTGTAGACCGGCAAGTCTTAGCTGTTCAGGTTTAGGCAAGTTAGTTAACCTCTCTGAGCCTGTTTCCTCAGATAAATACAAAATGTGGGGTTGACGATAATAATAGCTGTTGTGAGAATGAAGGAGTTGCTATCTGCAGAGCAGGGGAATAGTGTCTGACCCAGTCCTGTGCCTTCTTAGGAGTGTGTCTTAGATGTGACTCTGCTGCTGTGTCCCTGGAGCTAACAGGCTGTCTTGCTCAGACAGAGGCAGTGACACTATGGTTCTCTGAGATGGCGCTGGCTGTGTAAGCCCTAGGCAGGCCTGACACTGAGGCCATTTCCCTTTGTAAATTGGGGGGATGTGGACTAGCTCTGGTCATTTCGAGCTCAGATGCCTCCAGGGACAGAAAGAGTCAGCAGATGACTTTAGCTGGGCAGAGGGGCCTGTGGTGGCAGGGAGCCCTTGCCCCCTCTGCCTGGGGGCTGCTCTCCATTCTTTGAAAGAGGAAAGCAGGCTTCTAGGTCTCATCTTCTGTTTCTTTACCCTGACCTGAGCCAGGTTAATAAGAAGCCTGGATTGTGCTATTCTTGTGGGGTTTTATTCCTGTCCCAGGTGCTCCAGACTGGAGATTGTGGGCCAAGTGATCAGGGAAGGTTTACTGGAGGCCATGCCCAGGGCAGGTAGAGCTGGGACTGACTGCAGAGAAGGCAGATGGCTAAGAGAAACAGGTGTGCAAAGGTGTGGTGTGTCTAGTTCAGAAAGCCCTAGAGAGACCATCCTGGAGTTTGGGGAGGAGAAAGTGACAAGGGGTTTGGTGACAAGCTGAGCCTCTGGATCCTCTTGTTAGTGGGATTGGGTAGCTAGTTCTTTGTTGTGTAAATGCCAGGAGTTACCCCCTGCTCTGCCAGCCACATCTGGATCCAGAGCTGGGTCATGACTGCTTCAGCTGGAGAACCATTGTCTGTCATGCTAGTTGTGGGGAACCATGGAATGTTCTAGACTAGAGCCTCAGGGGGCATAAGAGCAGAGAAGCCTGGAAGCTGGACATCTAGCTCAGGGTATTATCTCTGGGCTGCCGTCCCTGGCTCCTGTCTCTTCCCACACGGATAGGCCTAGGGACTTTCCTATGGCCTAGCAGGCGGTGGCAGGTGTGCCGACAGGACGTCAAACATCTGGATAAAAAAAGAGAAACTGCTGTCCAGATGTGCCAATTGCCCATGCTGGTTGTCATCTGGCACCAGCCATGGGTGACGACGGTACGTTGTGAGCTATTTGTGGACTTGGCCCTGTGGGGAGGGTTAAATCAGGACAGAACCATGCTTCGATGAACTGTGGGGGGGCCATGACCAGAACATAGTCCTGCCCAACAGGAATTCCTTCCTTCCACGCCTCCTGTGGAATCCCATAGACTTGTGGCGAGACACTGGGTATCCAAACTCACGTGCTTGGGGAAGTGAGAGCTTTCTTCTGGCTTGTCATCAGTGTCATGCTCTAAGTCAGTGGCTTTGCCAAGAAACTTCTGGTCTCTCCTCCCCTGCGTTTCATTGCTGGAAATGCATTGTCTAGGGGAAAAACTGGCACTCATCGGGGTCACAAAACACCTGTGCAGATGTGGACAGGGTACACGCAAGCAGCGTTCAGTGGGGAGGAAGTGGGACTGACGGACGGTCAAAGCTCTATTTTTCTCTACGTTCCCACATTCTCCATGTATTTATTTGATCTGATTTGATTTTATTTATTTATTTTTTTAGAGAAGGTCTAGGCCGCTCAGGCTGGCCTGGAACTCAGTCTCAGCTGGGATTACAGGTGTGCACCATACCCCATTTATCCTATTTATATATTTTCTTCCTTTTTGTTTTTTCGAGGCAGGGTCTTGCTCTGGCTCAGGTTGACTTGGATTTCACTATGTAGTCTCAGGGTGGCCTGGAACTCACAGCGATCCTCTTACCTCTGCCACCAGAGTGCTGGGATTAAAGGCGTGTACCACCACGCTCAATTTATTCTCTTCCTTTTCTTTTCTTTCCTCTATCTTTTCCTTTGCTTTTCCTTTCCTTTCCTTTTTCCTTCCCTCCCCTCCCCTCTTTTCTCCTCTCTTTTTTCTTTCCTTTCCACTAATAGGAGTGGAACCCAGGGTCTCACAGATGCTTAGGCAATGTCCCCAGCCTTCTTTACTGTTATCTTGATCCAGGGTCATGCCAAGTGTCCCAGGCTGTCCTTGAACTTGGGATCCTTCTGCCTCAGTGGGATTTCTGGTTTGCAACACCAGTCCCAGCACATACGCTACATTTTAAAGCAAATACTTTATTTTTAGAACAGTGTTTGATTTAAAGCAACTTGCAAAGATAGTTCAGTGTTCCCGTGTGCCTGCTTGGCTCCCACTGCCAGCATCCTACATCCTACATAGCAGAACACATCTGTGTCAACTGTGTCAACATGCTGTGCTCAATTAGAGTTCAGGCTTTCCCCATAACAAGTTCCTCAGCTTTCCCTAACACCTTTTTATGCCCCAGCACCCCATCCAGGGGCTCATCCAGGCCACATTGCAGTGAGACAGTGAGTCAGTTGACACATCTTCTTGGGTTCCTCTGTAATGGGAATTTTCACAGCAGTTGAACACCTGGGATTTTACTGCTGCATTTCCCCCTGAGTTGGTGTCCTTTTCTTTTTTTTAATATTTTATTTATTCATTTTCAGGCAGAGAGAGAGAGAGAGAGAGAGAGAGAGAGAGAGAGAGAGAGAGAGAGAGAGAGAACACCAGGGCCACCACCTTGTGGGTCTGGTTTATGTGGGACCTGGGGAATTGAACCCGGGGCCTTAGGCACTGGAGGCAAGTGCCTTAACCGCTGAGCCATCTCTCCAGCCCAAGTTCGTGTCCTTTAATGCTAAGGAATTAGACACTTGGACAGAATCATTTTTCTTATTACACATTTATTCTAGATTAAAATCAGTTAAGGGAAGGGGGAATTGGATAGGGAAGCAGCCCAGTCCCCACGTGGTCTATGAGGTATACAAATCATCATCAAAAGTGCAGAGCATCACCCAAAAAGTGAAAAAAGGAACTAGCATACACCCTCCTTCCCCCTCCTCTCTGATCTAGGTAGCGAGATCGGAGAGGGGAAGGGGCACAACTCACCAGCCCGGTCTGCACACCTCCAGCCAAGCAGTCAGGACAGGATAAAAAGCATGTGTCCCAAGTTTGAGTTAGGATTGTAAAAATTTCCTTGCTGGTGGGAGTGGCAAGGCTCCCACCTGGGAGTGTCCTTGATGAGGTCACTGTCTGAGGCCACGCCCTATCTACCTGTGGGAGGGGTCTTTCTCTTAATCCTCTCACCTCTGGGCAGCAATAGGCTCTTGGGTCTCCTGGTTTTGATGGTTCTGAGGAGTTCTGCCAGCCTTGCTCCAGGAGCTCCTTGTGGAAGTATGTCTGATGGGTTCTCACAGTGAGCTGGGCTCATGTGCACCTGGGAGCATCACCAGGGATGCAAGGCTCATGCTTGGCACACTGCGGAGGGTATGTGCAACTCGAGTTGCTGACGGTGACCTTGACTGCCCAGCCAGGGACGCCTTGGCCAGGCATGCTCACTGCAAAGTGACATTTTGTTCCTGCCCCTTGTTACATGCTGCACATGTGAGAGGGAAGTAAGTGGGGGAATGTGGCTCTGCTTTCTTGAGTGTAGACACGACAGTCACCTGCTCCCCACTTGTCATGTTAGGGACTTAAAGATGCACACAGCAGGACTCAGCAATATTCAGTTTATTCTTAGCTAATACTATTTTATCTTGTTGCCTGATGGTGTGTTCTCTGCTACAGAGAAGGAGCGTGTTGGTGAGGCTGGAGTCAGATCTGCTCTCAGACATGCCTCAGGCACCCAGTTCTGGGCCTGAGACAGGCTCTATAGTCCTTGGCCTCTGTACTCCAGAGGCTCCAGCTGACCATGGATGCCATGGTAGACTGTGGTGAGCACACACTGAGTAGGGTGGGGGCTCAGGGGATGTTCTTTGGGGAGTCCTAAGATCCAGAGTGAGCAGGATTTAGCTTGAGTGTGCTGGGATGAGGGGTGCACCAGGGGCAGGGAGGCATGAGGCAGGCTGGGGGAGTTTTGAAGAAGCCAGGAGCTGCCCCACACTGGCTTGGGGGACCTGTGAGGTGTGTGATGTGGGGCAAGGGAATGGCTGGGAGTACCCATGTCTTTCAGGCTTCAGAGCTAAAAAGAGAGGACTCTGTATAGCCCATTGGCTTATCATTTTTGATTTTGTTTTCTTTCTTTCTTTCTTTTTTTTTTTTTGGAGGTAGGGTCTTCATCTAGCCCAGGCTGATTTGGAATTCACTATGTAGTCTCAGGGTGGCCTTGAACTCAGGGCGATCCTCCTACCTCTGCCTCCCAAATGCTGGGATTAAAGGCTTGCGCCACCACACCCAGCAACAAACCCTGGTTTGTTGTTAACATATTTTAAAAATATTTTCATTTATTTGCAAACAGAGAGAGATAGAAGAGAGACAGACAGAGAGAATGGGTGTACCAGGGCCTCCTGCCACTGCAAATGAACTCCAGATGCATGTGCCACTTTGTGCATCTGGCTTTACATGGGTACTGGGGAATTGAACACAGGTAGTTAGGCTTTGCAGGCAAGTGCTGTAACCTCAAGCCATCTCTCCAGTCCCCTTGGTTTGTTTTATAGATGAGAAGTCAAAGGTCCAGTAGGGACCTGAGCTGCTCCAGGCACATGGGGGAGGGATGGGGTTCTCCAAACCTAGCTGAGGTATGCAGCCTAATAGGGTGAGCAGGGTGGGGACAAAGGTGTTCTTTGTTGAGCCTGGATGGAGTGGCCTATCTGTCTGGGAGGTTCTGTCCCTCCCCAGCCTTTAGGGATCCATTTCTTTTTCATGGTCCTTAGGGCAGCTTCCTTCTTTAGGAAGCCCTCTGACCTGCCCTACTCAGAGCTCCTGGGATCCTCCATTAGCTCCACATGGGGACAAGAGACTTGTGATGTGCCTCACTGACTGGGGACAACCTTGAGCAGGCCGATGCTCTTGCGACCTCAGCATCTTCATCCCAAGGGTGACCCTTTGGAGGTATTGAGCTGAGTTGGTCCTGGTGGCCTGGGGGCTGACAGCAGGAGCCAGCCACAGAAGACACTCCTCCTTTGAAAGCTCACTGTTTCATAAGGATCAGTTCCAACTGTGGGGAAAGTCCCAGCCACCTTCCCGCCTAATGCCCCCAGGTTTGACAGAGGCCAAGTTTTTGCCATCTCTCCTGTTACCTTCTTGTGGGTGGGGAAGCTGGCAGGGGTCTAGTGGGGGGCTTATGCACTCCCCAGCACCATCTTGGGTGTTTCCTCTTGCTGTCACAGGGGCACAGCTGGGGAGCACCTAAGGGTCCTCTCTGCTGGAGAGTGGGCACTGAGTGGGGGGAGCTACAGCCTAACTGGGCCGGTGGCTCATGGGTTGTGCCGTCTCTGCTATTACCTCAGGCTTCTTTGACCCAGGAAGTGAGGCTTTTATTTTGAGCCTAGAGCAGTAGCCTGGAACCAGGATTTGGCTCTGAGCTCCCTGAGAGGCCTGTCAGTGTGTCTCAGGGGACCCACTTGCCTTAGAAGGGGGCTCACAGAACCCCAAGGAGGCAACCGGCAATGCAAGCAGGGCCCAGCCTCAGCCCTGCCCAGAGAGGCTCAGAATAGGGCCCCACCAGCCTCAGGTTCTTGTTATCTGGAGGTCAGTGCACCTCATGAGTGAGTCCCCCACCAGAGCCTCAAAAGAAGGGAAAACTGAGGCATGGGAGTCCCAGCAGCTTTATGGATTGTAATAAAGAGCCAGATGGAGACAGCAGTACAGTGGTATTCCTGGCAGTGATGGAGCCTGATTCTTAGAAACGGAGCCTGAATGTACAACCTTGGTTTCAATGTCACCTGGAAAGTTTAGGGAAACGGGAACACTGATAAAGCCTACCTTAAAGGGGAGAGGTGAAGATGTGAGTGAGAAAGTGGAGGTCAGTTTTCAGAGGAGGACCTGGCAGGTGGTCAGAATCACACAGCAGAATACTTCTGTCATTGGGGATCTCTGCCCTGAAGATATCTGGGAAGTGAGGTTTGGAGTCTTGCTTGGGGGGATGTGCAGGAAGTGGAGGGTGAGCAGGCTGTGGACCTGCATGCGGATGCCTATGAAGGGAGATGGACTCTCCCCCAGGCAGAACACCTCTGCCTTTCCCTGGCCTTCCACTCCCTGCCATTTTTCCTGGTAGGCAGCATTGCTGGGGAATGGCTGTCCAGATGTCTCCCACCAGAGTTGGCTGCCAATGCTCTGGGCACCAGGACTTCCTAGCCATTGGTGATAAACCCCGTCAGACGTCATCAGCACCTCTCTGCTCTGTTGCTCTCAGGGTTTTTGCACGTACTGTTGCTTCTCCCGGAAGGCCTGAAAACCCAGCTCATCACCGTGTTCCTCAGCCCATGCACACCCTCCCCCAGCACATAACTGCTACCTTTTCTGGGGGCCTGCTATGTGCTTGGCATATGGATGACCCCTTGTCCCCTTCACTAAGGACAGCGCCTTACTTCCACACACTCCATTGTTGGTTCATGCAGCTCTCTGCCCAGAGCATCTAGCGTGTCTCCACACCTGTGTGCTGGGTCTCTGTATCCCACCCCTCAGGCTGGTTCTGAGCTTGTCCTGGCCTGAGTCAGCTTCATAATTACTGAGGTCTGGCACATAGCCAGCCAGTCTTGATTTTGGAAACCGTTTTTTTATTTTAGTTTATTTATTTTTAAAATATGTATTTATTTGCATGTGTTGGTTCATGCGTGTGTTCACATCCATTTGTGCACGCATGCATCAAGTTCTTTTTGCCAATGCAATCAAACCCTGGATGATGCACTACTTTTTGCATCTGTCCTTATGTTTATAGCTGGAGAATGGAAACTTAGCCACTGAGTCATGTCCCTAGGCCCTAACCATGTTTGAATGTCGTTTATCCCATGAAATGTGCAGACAGCCCAAGCATAGATTATGACCAACTTTTTCAAGGAACTCACCTGTTGAGCCTCTACCCAGGCCAAGAAATCAGACAGGAGCAGCCCTGGCGGCCACAGTGCCCCCCTTGCTGTAGTCTTCGGCTGCCCACAGTGTGCCCAGGGAGTTCCTGAGGCCCCTTTGTCTCAGTTGTCCCCATTTCTCTCTGCCACGCAGCTTTCCAGGGTGTGAAGTCCAAGGTCGATTTGTCTGTCTCCCTGTGGGTTGTCTCCAATGTGGGGTTGGTTCTGTCAGATGAAGTTACCTGGCCTCTGACTAGTTTTGTGTCCACACACAAGCGTCTCGGCTGCTCAGCCCATCTTTTATCTTTGTGGGTGTGTGTCTGTGTTCCTGTGTGTGCAGCTCAGGTGTCACCCACTGTTCACCTTTATTGAGTCACGGTCTCTCCCTGATCCTGAGTTCACCAGTTGGGCTAGACTCGTTAGTCAGTGAGCCCCAGGAATCCTCCTGTCTCCACCTCTCCAGCACAGGGACTACAGACATGTGCCACCATGCCTGTCATTTTTATGTGGGTACTGGGGATCAAACTCAGGTCCTCCCGTTTGCAAGGCAGGCACTCTCCCCACGGAGCCATCTCCCCAGCTCCTCAGCGCATCTTTTGAGTCATCGTGTTTGGTGGTAGATGGATGTCTTCCTCCTCAAGGCGAAAGAGCTCTTCTCTCTTCTACAGGTGAGGAAACTGAGGCATAGAGAAGCTCCAGGGCCTGCCTAGGACCCCACCAGGCATCCTTGGCTGGGTCTAGGTAGGGAGGGGGTTGAGGGTAAGGAGCACCCTCAGGGTGGCAGAAGAGAGAAGTTGCTTTGCGGATTGTGGGGTGGTGAGATAGTTGGCTGGGTGCCCCGAGAGTGTGTCACCAGAATGAGGGAGTCATGATGGTATCTGGGCAGCCAGGGATGGGCTGGGGAGATAGAGCTGTGGGGGAAGGGCCCCACCCTGTGCCCCTGATAAGCTGTGGCAGGAAGTGGGGTGGGGGGAGGGAAGCTTCCTCCAGCCATTGACTTGTTACCTCTTCTTCCCAGATGACCCAACTCAAGCTCCCAGGAGCCAGGGTGGGCAGATGAGGTTGAAGGTGACCGGGAAGTCTGACCACCCTAGGAGCTGAGCATAGAGCAAGAGACAGTGGGGACTGGGAGCAAGGTCAGGGCTGGGCTACCTGGAGGGAGTAGGGCTGGAAGGGTGTGGCATCGGGATTCACATTTTACCTGTTGGGGAAGGGTGAGAACAGGCCCTGGCATACCCCTTGTACTATCTGTACCAGCGTCTCCCCTGCCTGCAGAGCCCACTGTCCTCACACTGAGTGTGGGCACCCATCTGGAAGTTAACTGACAGGAAAGTGTCCCCTTGCACCTGAGTGGCTGTTCAGTGAGTGTTGCCTGGCCCCTTGGGTCCTTTCTCTGTGAACTTGACCCCTCCTGAGAGGGTGGGCCTGGGCTTGCCTCTACTGAGGCCTGGAATGCAGGCAGGGTGGGCCTATCTTCCTACAGAAGGAGTTGGCCTCTGCAGCCCAGAGTAAGGGTCTGATGTCACCATCCCTGTCTACACTAACTTTCTTCTCAGGGTCTCCACATGACAATGCCCTCATTATCGCCACCCCCTATCAATGACATCCACATCAGCAAGTGAGATCTTAGTCGTGAGACCACCGTGGTTACGTCTTGCTTCCCAGCATGTCCACAGAAGTTTCCTCCATTACCACAGTCACTGTCACCCCACAGCCTGGGGTGACACAGCCCCACTGTCACACACCAGGCTGACTCTAGCAATATGATACACCCCCCCACCAGCGGCGGGGGGGGGGGGGCTGCCATTGAGGGTGCACCTGCCTGAGACCTCCTTCTCTACCTCACCATGGTTGTCACCACAGCCACATCCCGACTTCTCCCTCCACCTCCTCCCACAATACCACCCATTCCTGCTCAGGCACCAGGAAAGAAAGAGCTCTGGTGCCCCTGCCACTTCCTCCACCGCTGGGCTCAGGGAACCCCTTGGGAGCAACAGAGGGGAGAGGTGGGAAAGAGGAAGGGAGTGTGGATGGTGGGCTGAGCCGAGAGGGGCTTCAGCCTGAGCCCCCCACCTCGCATCATGGGGCTGAGCTGGTTCTTTTTTGTTTGTTTGTTTTTCAAGGTAGGGTCTCGCTCTAGCCCAGGCTGACCTGGAATTCACTATGTAGTCTCAGGATGGCCTTGAACTCATAGCGATCTTCCTACCTTTGCCTCCCTAGTGGAATGCTGGGATTAAAGGTGTGCGCCACCCCTTCCTGCCTGAGCTGGTTCTTACTCTGTGACTTTGGGCTGGTCATTGTCTCTTGGCCTCCCTTGTAACATGCCCTCTCTAGGGAGGAGAGAAGTCCAAAATCACCTGCTCTTCCAGGTCCCCGGGGTCTTCGCACAGGGTGTCTCCTCTTCTCAAAACACTTTTTCCTTCTAAGCATGTCTCCCGGGTTTCCTTTGGTGAAATTCTCTTTGAATCCTCCTGGCAGCACCCTCTCCCCCAGTAGGGACCCTAAGCCCAAGGTGTGACCCCTATGGTGGCTCCAAATAGATTTGTCTCTCCTTTGAAAACTATGACATCTGGAGCTTACGATGCATGGGTTTATCTAGACAGAGTCAGAGGAGGGTGCTTAAGGGAGGAGTGAATGAGAGCCATGGAGAGCAATGGCCCCTCTCCAGGGTGCTCCTCATCAGCACTTACCATGTGCCAGCTCTGTGACCAGCATGCCCTGTGCCCAGTACGCCTCACCTGGGAGACAGGCCTGTGACTGTCCCCATTCCTAAGGCCCAGATAGGTCAGTGGCTTAATTGGCCCGGATCATCTGGTGTTATCCCTCAATTTGTGGCCCAGCAGAGAGGATGCTGGGGTGCAGAGACAGCTGAACAGCCATGCTGTGTGCCACACTGTGGAGAGAAGGCAATGTAGGTTCCCAGGATACTACCAGCCTGCCTTCCAGAATGTAGGAGACTGTGGTGTTACCGCTGTGGCCAGAGAGAAAGAAAGGCCACGCAGGAGAGGAGGGCCGGGCCTAGAAACTCCCCTCTGACCTCGGGCTTCCCTGCAGGGAAGCCTGACAGGGGTCCCAAGGTCCAGCTGGGAGATCTTCTGGTGGGCGATAGGCAGGTGCAAGGCTTGGACCTGGGAGGATGGAAGGGATTTTGCTTCCTGACAATAGTCCCAGTGGGGGCTTCTCAACAGGGGAAACTGAGGCCTGAGAGGAGCTAGGGCCCAGCTAGTGTTGCATGCAACAAAGAAATGGAGGTGCTCTCTGGGCCCCTGTGGCTGTCCCCTGAGCTCTCAGGGTCAGGTTTTGGTGGTGACCCCCAGGGAGAGGGCAGGTGGCTGGTTCTGGAGCCAGGAGCAGAGTCACCAGGGTTCCATTCCATCCTGGTCCATGTCACAGGATGGCATGCCTTCCTCTCAGCCTCCATGGCCTGGTCTGTGTTCAGGTTTGAGCACACAGTGGGGCCACATATGTCAAAGGCCATCTTTCCTTCTTTTAGGAGGCCCTGGAGTGTGGCCTCTGAGTGTCCTCTTTCTTTTGGGGAGTCTCCCAGTGAGGGTTAGGGTCCAGCAGAGGGTCTGAGATGGCTCTGACATTGCCTTGCTTTGTGATTCTGGACTGGTCTCTGCCCTCTCTGAAGTCTGAGTTCATAGGACAAATGGGATAGAATTCTCTTCTCTTCCATCTGCCCCAGCATTTTGAGAAGAGACCCAAGGTGATGGCGAATCTGCTGTTCAACAGAGGCACTTTTTACAAGAGCAGAGATATTTGGGGGGGAGGGGCTCCCAATGGGAGAGGGTGCAGGCATGGGATGAGCTCCCAATGGGAGGGGGTACGGACCACCTCAGGAGGGCCAGGACGCCAAGGACCAGCTGGGAGGCCTTGAACTAGCTCCTGGACCCTCTGACCCTCACTCTCCTCATCTGTGGGGTGGAATGTTAAGACCCCTGTAGGGTCCTTTACCCCATCCCAGGTCATCCCCCATCCAAAAGTGATGTTGGAGGGGGAGAATATTTGGGTCATATGGGGTGCGTGGCCAGGGCTAAAGAGTCAGGGAGGACAAGGACTGTGGGGAGCAATAGTCTCTAAAGTGGTTAGTGATAATGGGTCACCTCATATCCCCAGCATGGCATTACTAGAATTCTGAAGTTTTCAACCACATCCTTTGTTAATTTCTGGAAGTTCTTGTGTATTTTAAAGTGTCTGTCATAACTGGGACTGAAGCCCATCATAGACCTTAGAAGTGAAAATACTCTTCTCCTTTTTGTTTCTGACATAGATCCCTGGCCAAAAGTAGGTGTGCCCTTTGGGATCAGGGTCAGCAAAGCTTGGGGTGTTTTGGGGGTGGGAAGGCATGAGGACAGCACTGAAGACTTGGATGTGGGGCCACAGGAACCAGTCCTGAGTGAGCCACTGTGGCTCTGCCCCAAGCCCAGAGTCTATCTCCTCGGTTGCAGAGTGTACCTTTAAGAGAGAAGACGAGGCTGGAGAGATGGCTCAGTGGTTAAAGGCGCTTACTTGCAAAGCCTGGATGCCTGGGCAGGTTTGTCCAGTACCCATGTAAAGTCAGAGGCACAAAACGGCACATGTGGCTGGAGTTTGTTTGCAGTGGCAGGAGGCACTAGGGTACCCATTCTCATTCTCATTCTCTGTGTCTCTCTACTTGCAAATAAATAAAATTTTAAAGAGAGAGAGAGGGGGGCAAAAGGGGACAATGATAGCTGGTCCCATGCACCTGCCGCCCTGCCTCGGCTCAGGGTGCTCCCAGCCTTTTGGGTGAAGCAAGGCCTTTTGGCTCACTCTGCACCAGATAGAGGGTGGTTAGAACAAGCCCATCGGCCTTGTCACTGCTCAACTGCCCTGTGTGAACTCACCCCAGCCCAAAGCAGATTCTAGTTGCTGCTCGTGCCAGGCCCCAGCTCAGGGCTCAGAGCATTGCCAACCCAATGCAGTCCATGCCTCCTGTAGCCAGATAGGGAAGTTCAGAGAGGCAAAGTGACTTGCCCAAGGTCACACAGCGATCTGGGTCCAAATCTGAGAGGCAGCCCTTCATCACTTTCCTGTGTTGTACCTTTCGGAGTCTCTGAACAGGATGTACTGTGGCAGGAAGACAAATTCAGACCCATGTCTGAGCTAAAAAAAAATATACCCACAGTCAGAAAGGGGAAACAGATGGTGAGTGTCTGGCCGCCTGTCAGCTGAGGATGAGCTACCAGTGGGCTCCACCTAGAAAGCCAGTGTGAGCTTGGGCTGCGTGAAGAGAGGCGGGGCATCGAGTGTGGGTAATGGTGCTCTCAGCTTGGAGAATTGCACTATAGTGTGGTAAGGGCTTGCTGGAAGGACCTGGATGCATAGAACGGTGTATGTAAAGTTCATGTGCGCATGGCACAGGATTCTTGCCTTCTACGGGGAGCTGTGGACAAAATGGGACCTCCACTCTTCTTTCACACTGCAGGTTTGTCCTCTGGGTCCCCCTCCCCAACACTCAGGCCCTTCTCAATAGTTCCTCTTTATCATGCTTAGCAAGGGCTCCTGAGGAGACAGGGTTCATACACATTTATTGTTCCATTCAATCATACATTCATTTCCCAAACACACCAGTTAGGTTAGTGAAGAGCTGGTCACACTGATCTCAAAGCTGAACAGGCTGAGTCCATCCCATTGGCTGGGTGTTTTGGGAAACCAGCCAGGAGACTGGGGTCCCCAGATCCATTTTCTAGATGGAAAACTAAGACTGAAGTGCTGTGGTGGGCCTAAGGGTGCTACAGTGCACCCCAGCACCCCAGGATTGTGCTCATGGACCTAGGATGGAAAGTTCTGTGATATTTCAACACTGTGACAAAGGTCCCATGATGACGGAGCCTGTGGCTGTCCCAGGGTCACAGGGGAGAGAGGCAGTCAGAGTGAGGGCCCTCAGTCCATCCCCCAACCCTGGCTTTCAGCAACAACAGGACCACTTCCTGACAGCCAAATGTGGCTCTGAGTCCCACCAGGACCACCTAAAGTAGCTGCTATATATGCTCCATTTTGAAAGATGTGGAAACTGAGGCACAGAGAAGTCAGATCTATGCTCTCATGTCAGGGAAGAGGAAGGTCAGGGGTGAGGATCCTGAATTGACCCTTCATACAGGTGGCACATTTGTTGAAGCAGGGTATGCTGGCTGTCACTTCAAGACCAGGATAGCACCCTCTAGGGTGGGGGCAGGGCTGATTGGTGGCCTGCTTCCCCCTAGATCGTGAGCATCTTGCTGTTTGTGGAGCATTCGGTGGAGGTGGCCCGTGGCATGGTCTCCTGCAGGTTCTCAAAGACGCCATACCTCAGGATGGGTAGGTCAGGGGACAGTGGCGGTTGGGAGGGGGATGCAGCGGGCAATGCCTGGACAGAGACGATGGGATGGGGTCTGAATGCCTGCCCTGCTGGGGGATGTTCCCTTGTCCCCCACAAGGGGCTTGCACTGGGGATCCAAGCCCAGAGGCCTCCCTGTGTCTCCCCTCCCTCCACAAATTCTACCCCATGACATATTGCCCATTCCATCCCCTTCCCCTTCAGACTCCTTGTCACTCACAAGTCTTTCTTCCTGTTCCTTCCTGACCTCACCTCAGGCATGAGGAGACCCAGCCAGCCCCATTCTGCCCTGGGGCTGGGCTCAGGCTTCATGGCTTAAACTCACTTCCCTATACCAGTGGTTCTCAAAGTGTGTTCCTGGGGACTGGCTGGGGCTCTGGGCATGCTCACAGGAGTCCTCACAGCTCTCCTGCTTTGCAGCAGACTTGATCTCCAGCTTCCTGCTCATCGTCATGCTCTTCGTCATCAGCCTGAGCCTGCTGATCGGTGCAGTCAAGGTGAGGCTGGGTGGGGAAGGGGTTCTGGAAGCCTTAGTTAAGCTGCAGTCTCCAGTGCACTGGGCATCACTAAGTTTCATGGAGAATTTGTGGGATACCATATCCTGAGGACTTCAAATGGACCCAGGGACTGTTTTTTGAGAGGAAAGAGGAAGCAGGGCTCTGGGCATGGGGCATGGGGAGAGGGGGTCAGCGCTGGGCCTTTCACCTGGGGGCAGGAGCAAAGCGGCCAGAGCCCAGTTCCAAGCAGCCCTGCCAGGTCATGGTGGAGCACAGGCTCTGAGGAAACGGGTGGTCCTGCCTGGGAAGACAGACTCATAGAAAAAAGGGGTGTCCCAGAGGAAACTGGGAGAGATAGGCTGTGGCCCCACATTCTGCAAGAAAGGATCCACCCATCCCTCAGCTCCTACGGAGACAGGATTTGCCATGTTGACATGCAGAGGATCTATCCTTCCAGGACATGCCTTCAAGTAACCTCCTTGCTTCAATCAGGCCCTGGCTCCTAGTTTCAACCACTGCCCACAAAGCCATCATCATATGACGACTCTATTGCTGGGTTGGTTACTCCAAGGATGAGGTCTGAGCTCTCAGGATCCAATCCTGTCCCAAAGCCTATCAGCTGCCAGCCAAACCAGAGCAGAGGGCTGGGAGCGGAGTTCAGCTGGTAGAGAGCTTGCTTGGCATGCACGAGCCCTGGGTTTGTTCCCAGCACTGCATACGCCAGGTGTGGCAGTGAACGACTATAATCCTAGTATTTGGGAGGTAGAGGCAGAAGGATCAGAAGTTCAAAATCTTCCTTGGCTACTTAGTGAGTCCAAGGTCAACCCAGGGTTCCATGAAACACTGTCACTTGCTCACAAACAAACCAACAAACAGCTCTTATTCCCTGACATCCCCTGAGATACTAAGAAGCCCCTCTCTGGGTCACCCACAAAAAGGCAAGCAGCTATGCTATCCAGAGAGGGAAGGGGTTGTGTGGGGAGGGCTGGCATGGGTAGGGACACTGTAACAGGACAGACCTGCCTTCCAGAGCCGGGAGAGGTACCTGCTGCCCTTCCTGTCCCTGCAAATCATGGACTTCTTGCTGTGCTTGCTCACCATGCTGGGCTCCTACATCGAGCTGCCTGCCTACCTCCGGCTCCCCTCCCAGCCCTGGCCTGTGAGTACCCCATCATGGTATGGCTAGCCAGGGTAGAGTGTCCCCTTCCCTTTTGTGTTCTTGAGTAAGGCCCTGAGCCCCTGAAAGCCACCCTAGATTTCTTCCTTTGCCAGTTGTCAGTTAGCACCCATATGGGTGAGTCTCAAGAGGACCCATGAGGGCAATGTGGGATGGAACCCAGGGCTTCATGCTGCTTAGGGAAGTGCTCTACCACTGAGCTCCTTTGCAACCCTGAATGAGGGGGATGCCTTGTGTGTGTGTGTGTGTGTGTGTGTGTGTGTGTGTGTGTGTGTGTGTGTTGGGGGGCTTAGTGCTCCACAAGAGCCCAGAGAGTACTCAGTTAGCATGAGGTATATGTGGATTTGCAGCAGAGGAAAGTGCACGGCCCCCTTTCAGATCCAGCCTTAGTCTCACTCCTCTGGAAACAAGGAATGAAGCAAGATAAAGATGGTCAATGAATGGTGGCTGTCCCCAGTTAACGACACACACAGCTTGTTCTTCACACATCCCCTGACTATTCTCCTTGAAGGCACAGGACTATCTATGGGATGTGGCATCACCCAGGTCCCACCTCCATTCTTGTACTGGCTTTAGCCCCACCTTGGTGTGGACATCCCCATGTTCCCAGTGCCCCCTGTGCCCAGTGAATGAAGGAATGGATTCAGTGACTGGGCTAGCTTTCTGGTCTTCACCCTTCTTCCCTGTCTTGGTCCTCCCAAGGGCCCCTCCAAGGTCCCCCTGATGACCCCGCAGCTGCTGGATTTCTGCCTCAGCATCCTGACCCTGTGTAGCTCCTACATGGAAGTGCCCACCTATCTCAACTTCAAGTCCATGAACCACATGGTGAGTCTTGGGGTGGCCCAGGCTACATGGCCTGTGGGCCCTGGAGTCGGAGGCTATTTTTCCTGAGAGCAGGACTCAGGTGCAATGCTCTATGGGAAGCTTGTGGAGTGAGGGACACTGGCTCCAGAAAGGGAGGAAGTCAAGCAACAAGGTAGCTTGGAGAAAGTCCACTGATCCACATTGTCTGGGATTTGCATTACAGGAATGATACCAGGGCTTTTTTCCCCTTTTCATTACTGCCTAACACATTGTAGTTAAGCACCAAGGCTTAAAATGACAAACTCTTGTTATGTCACAGTTTCTGAGGATTGGGAACTTGGGGGCGGCTTGCTCGGTGGCTTTGACTCAGGGTCAGGATGGTGGTGGGCAGGATCTGAGGGTCTTCAAGGGCTCCTTATATCAACACTAATAGCAGTTACCTTCTCATCTCCAGGACAAAACACCTGACCAGAAGCAGCCCATGCAAGGACAGGGTTTATTTCAGCTTATAGCTTTTTGGGGGAGGGGAGTTTCATCCTGGTGGGGAAAGCATGGCAGGAGCAGACAGCTAGGCATCACATCTTCCCATCAGCAGGAAGGAAGTAGACAGAGGGCTGAGAGTGGTAGGTGAGCTGGGCTATAACACCCCAAGGCCCACTTCAGTGACACACCTCCTCCAGCGAGACTCCACCTTCCAAATGCTCCACAACATTCCTGAACGGCACCACCAGCTGGGGATTAAGCAATCCCCACATGAAACTCTGGGGGACATTTTACATTGAAACTCCCACAGATGCTTGGCCCCCATTCCCTACCATGAGTCAGCCCGAGTGTCCTCAGGACATGGCTGCCA
This sequence comes from Zapus hudsonius, assembly GCA_004024765.1. Lineage (NCBI taxonomy): Eukaryota > Metazoa > Chordata > Mammalia > Rodentia > Dipodidae > Zapus > Zapus hudsonius. The sequence continues at coordinate 712 of PVHP010027159.1, read as the reverse complement.
GCATCCCTCAATGGAGGGATTGAGGAGGAGAAAAGGAAACAGTCATGGTAACATTTAAAAAATATTTATTTATTTATTTATTTGGAAGCAGACACAGAGAGAATGAGAGGGAGAGAGGGAATGGACACACCAGGGCCTCCTGCCACTACAAACAAATTCCAGATGCATGCATCACTTTGTGTATCTGGATTTATGTGGGTACTGAGGAATTGAATCCAGGCCATCAGGCTTTGCAAGCAAGTACCTTTAACTGTTGAGCCATTGTTGGAGACAGCCCCCCCCCCAGTGGTATTTTTGAAAATAAATGCTTATATGTATGTCGGCCAGAGGACAACCCTGGGTGATTCCTAGCACCCTAGGCCATCCTCTAGCAAGGAATGGGGTTGGGCTACTTCCTCAGCCTGTGGCCCAGAGTTGTCAAGGTGGTGGGTATGCCCAGTGCTCAGCATGGCTGCAGAACCAACATGGAGTCTCCCAGGGCAAAGGCATTGATACGGATCCACATCTCTTGCAGAACTATCTCCCAAGCCAGGAGGGCATGACTCACAACCAGTTCATCAAGATGATGATCATCTTCTCCGTGGCCTTCATCACTGTGCTCATCCTCAAGGTGAGTGGCCTGACACTTTGGCTCTGTGGGTGGCGGCTAAGATCATGCTGTGGTCCAGGTCTACCCACACCTGACTGTTCAGAGGCAGGGATGGTGTCCCTG
>PVHP010027158.1:0-24083 GCA_004024765.1 Zapus hudsonius | reverse complement strand
ATTACAACCACTGAGATTGGGCCAGCTGGTCTGCATTAGAACAACAGGAAGAATGTGGACTCTCTGAAGTAAGGGGCCTGAATGCTTTGATCCCCCCTGGATTAACAAGTTGGTAGCCCACCTGGTTCTGTGGAGTATGGCAAATGCAAGAAGAGAGGGTCATTGGATTTGCAACACAGTTTTGTTTTTGAAAAATGGCCATCGGCATGTGAAGCAGGTGTGCAAGGTTGCCTGCATGGAGCCTGATGGAGCCATGAGGATGAACTGTGGGTTGCAATGGAGACCCAAAGAATTCCAGGACTATGGATGGGTGCCAAGGTGAGCTGCCAGCACTGGATGACGTTTTCCCGGACTGTGAGTAGCCGAGCTGGAGGGGCGGAGTTGAATGTCCAAGAGACTTGTGTTATTGGTTAAGAATCATTGAGCTTGGAGTTAGAGATTGATGGTGTCCTGTTTGTTTTAAATCTTGTATTGTATTGGTCATTCTGTTTTTGCTGTGCCTCATGTTTTGCATTGTGAATGTTCTGTGCCATTACGGGTTTATTTTTGGTGTTATGGTTCAGTTGAAAGCTGCGGGGACTTAAGAGTTGAGCTGAACATATTGTGTTTATATCTTGTATGATTATTAGTTTTGGGGGCCAGGGGCAGACTGTCATGGTTTGATCCAGGTGTCCCCCACAAACAAATGAATGTGTTCTGATAGATCAATCCTAAACTGATGGCAATTTGGGAATTAGAACCTCACTAGAGCTGTGTTATTGGGGCGGGCTTATGGGGGTTATAAGCCAGCTCCCCCTTGCCAGTATTTGGCACACCTTCCTGCTGCTGTTTGCAGTGCTGTGGCAGAGGTGATGTCCACCCCTCTGCTCATGCCATCGTTTTCCCTGCCAGGATGGAGTCTCCCCTCGAGTCTGTAAGCCTAATAAACCCATTCCTCCACAAGCCGCTTTTGTTTGGGTTCTCCTGCACAGCAACTAGAAAGTTGACCGCAACAGTAACCTATACTAATCTCACTCTCCAATGGAGACTCTGTTTGTATTTTTCAGAAGACAGTGAGAGAGCTTCCAACCCTACCAACAAGCCACAGGCCGATAGCTGACATCCTGGCGGGAGATGAGCCACACCAGACAGACCTACTGTGGAGGATCCACATGGAACCCCGCAGAGAGTGGTGGGATAAGCAAGAGACCTATAACCACAGCCAATCAGTCAACCCAGGATGAGTCAGCGAGACAGACACCAAAGATTTTCAACACAACCTAAAGCAGAAGTACAGAGGCGCCTAAGACCTCAACAATAAAGCAGCCTTAATACTCACCCATCATGACTCAGGGACCTGAGCGGAAGAGGGGGTGGAAAGATTGTAAGAGCCATGGTGGGGGAGAACTGCCAGAGACATTGCCCCCCTAACAACATACAAAGGGGGGTGGAACTGGGTTGACTCCTAGGCTATCCATAACCCCTACCCAATAGACTGATCCAGTTTGTCCACAGAGGAGGATACCCAGTGGATTAGGGACAGGGAGGAGGGAAATGGGAATACCAACAGAGTATTTGCTCATATTGTGTATCTAATTTTGGACAATAAAGATTTTTTAAAAATCTGATATGATTCCAAATTCTGTCTTCTGGATTTTCTTCTTGGGGGTCATTTAACAGCTTGTTGCTTTTCCTTATTCCTTCTCCACTTGGATAAAGCTGATCTAGTACAGATTAATATATGTTGTAAGCAGAAGAAGATTCAATCAGACATATGCCTGGTTACCAGTTGAATCAGTACTAATCATTCCATCACTTTATGGAAAATGTTTGTCATCACAGATAATGTTACAACATTCAAAGTGCTTTAAAAAGTAGGGAGAAATTACATATGTGAATTTTTAGCACTTTCCTTTGAGTTGATACATTTTTTTCAAAATGTGATTTTTTTTTTGAGATGGGGTCTCATTATATAGCCCAGGCTGACCTTGAACTCAAATCCTCCTGAGTGCTGGGATTATAAGCATGTACCACCATGCCAGCCTCGAGTTGATAATGCTTTTTAAGAGTATGACAATTATCTCAGTATAGAATTTTTCACTGCATTAATCTATGCTACACATGACTAAGAGACTTCTCATTTGCTTTAATTTTTTAATTCTGGCTGGCATCAATCTTGCTATTTACTTGAGGCTGACCTTGATCTTGAACTTTAGATATTTTTGCCTCTATCTCACTAATGTTGGGGTTCCAGGCATATGCCAAGGTACCTGGTTTTATGCTGGGATCAAATCCAAGGCTTCCTTCTGCCAGTGAGCTATATCCCGAGCCCAGAGATGTCTTAAATGAAACTACAGAGTAGTTTTATTTTAGTTCCAGAGACCAAGTTTTTCCTTATAAATTTGACATCAACCAACCAACAAACAAAACAAAAAAGCCCATTTTTGCCTTGCAACTAAACCAAAACATTTCTACTGCTTTAAATATGTGCATTTTTATTGAAATCATGAGAAGTTCCCACATAAAAAAAATCTGTAGGGCTTCTCTTGAAAAAAACACAAGTATTTGAAGATTAGTTATGAAACAGGCAATTACAGTATTGTCTGTACCTGCTGAAACATTCTTTTCTAAATGAAGAGCAACGATGAGAGATGCCATAGAGCAGAAGTGGCTGCTCCCTATTGATAGAGCATTCAAGTGGGAAGAATGTGCTCACTACCAAATTATGCTATTAATTTCACATTAAAAATATTTTTAGGATGGCGGAATGGTGCAGTGGTTCAAGAGCTCACCACACAAACATGAGTTCAATATGTAGTACCCACAAAAAATGCTGAGTGTGGTCCCAGAGCTGAGAAGGTAAAGGCAGTGGGTCCCCGGGGCTTGCTGGCTAGCTAGTTTAGCTGAGTCAGGGAGCTGGAGGTTCAGTGAGAGACCTTGCCTCAAAAAATAACATGGAGATTGCTGAGGAAAACACTTAATGTTGACCTCTGGCTCCACACATCCATGTGTGCCCACATATATGAACACATCCATGCACACACATCCACATGTGCCCACATACACACATCCAAGTGTGCCCACATATATGGACATATATATATATATATATATATATATATATATATATATATATATATATATATATACAAATACACATGTGCACACACATCCAAGTGTGCCCACATATATGAACACACACACATGTACACACATAAACACACACACACACACACACAAATCTTTAGACTCTGACACCGTGAACAAGAACACTTGGCCTTACCCAGAGTTGATCCACAAAAGGTGGCCTCCAGGGTAAAACTGTTCCTGATGCCCATCTTCCACATCACTACTCTTCCTGTACCCTCTTTGCTCTTCTGAACATTAAACTTGCAAGCTGAGAATGAAAACTGAGAAACCGGAAATATGAGATGTTTATATTTCTCATGAAGAAGGGTTGAAAAATGAGAAAATACCCCTGAAAAATTTGTAGTTCTCACTAAGGCTGAAGGGGCTACCTTTCATTTTCTAATAGAACTCTTATTTTTTCCTTTCTTTCATTTTCTTCTTCTGTGTCGCTCTCTTTTTCTCTTCTCTTTTGGAGACAGGGTCTCATGTAGCCCAGGCTGGCCTCAAACACGCTATGTAGTTGAAGATGACCTTGAATTCTTGATCCTTCTGTTTCCATCTTCCAAAAGGAAAAATAACTATTTTTTTGTGTGCTGGGACTTGAACTCAGAGCCTTGTGAATACCAGGCAAGACACACTTTACCACTGAGCTACATCCTTAGCCCTTGAAATAACTCATTTGTCTTTCTGAGGACTAAAGAGTCTTATTCCTTAGTAAAATAAACTTTTAAAATCATTATATAACATGCATCCAAAACACGATGATCAATTCTTGTTAGTAGTGGTATAGGATTTTACGCTTTTAGAATTTTTTTTTTTTTGAGATAGGGTCTTATGTAGTCCATAAGGCTGGGCTCAAACTCACAGCAAACTTCCTGCTTCAGTCTCCTGGGTGCTGGGATTATAGGTGAGCACCACTAAACCTAGGCTCTTATACTTCTGCTAAGTTCTAGAATGTCTTCATGTTTAAGAACAAAATTTAGTGTTGAAGATTTCCAGAAACAGAATAGGTTTTTTTTTAAATTTTCATATAAAAGATCATTGAAAGATGTCCTGAAAGGTTGTCTATAGAGATTCATGTCTAGCAGAGATTTTGCTTGGTAATTTATGTTTTCACATTAAATTGATTTTGTTCCATTCCATGAATTTTAACTCATGTAGAGATTCATGTAACTACCACCACCACCATAAGATGCAGAATAATCCTGTTAACCCTTTAGAAAAGCAAACATGCCCTCTGTGCTGTTCCACTCTCCTGCCACCTCTCACCCTGGCTACCAGTTCTTTCCTCACTGTCTGCTGCTTTTGTATTTCCACCATTGGTATCTAAATGGAATCATAGAGTATGAAGCCTTTGAGACTGTTTTCTTTTCACTTAGTGCAATGCCTTTGATTCTGTTTCCTACTGCAGAGACACCTGTTCATCAATGTGTCTTGCTGTGCTCCACAATGGCATTTAAATATGTATATATATTTACATACACAAACACACACACACACACACACACACATATATAGACACCTACACATATACACACAATGGAATTCTATTTAGTTACAAAGAAAAATGAAATTAAGAAATTTGCTGGAAAACAGATGGACTGAAAAATCCAATATCAAAAGAGGTAACCTAGGTACGAAAGACAAACACTGCAGGTTCTCATCTGTAAGCCATACCTAGAATCTTCATGTGCATGTGTTACTGTAGGAGAGAGAGCGTGTAGATGCCAGGAAACCAAGAGGGCCCATGAGGAGGTGAGGTGGGAGAAGAGGCTTTAAGGGAGAAGGCTAGGGCAGGGAGTGGATCATCAGGGGAGCCATAGGGGTGGAGGGGTGAAGGCAGGGAAGAGAAGGGAGGTATAGCAGAGGGAAAGGGGAAAGAACTCTAAGTACATGTATTAATGAAACATTTCTTCTAAGAATTGTATAGTTTTGTATATAACATTTAAAGTGCAATGTTTAGATGGAGGTTAGATGCTCAGTTTCCACAACCTTTATAGAAAGGTTCTCCCGTTAAGATGCCCGTGCACCTTGTCAAAGGCCGTGTATATGCAGCTCTGCTACTTCATGCCTCCCTCCAGGTGTCTGTACCTTCCTGATACCACGCCATCTCCATCACTATAGTTTTATACCATCTGCAAACTCGATAGTCTTTCAGCTTTTTACTTTCAGTTATTCGAGTGTGCATGTGCGTGTGTGGTTATATGTGTGTGTGCATGTGTTCGTGTGTGTGCATGTGCTTGTGCCAGCAGAGTCTGCATCGAACCCCCTTTCATTCTTTTTTTTTCCCCCCTTTCATTCTTATCTTGGTAATTCATCTTTTTCTGGGCAGACTTGGTCAGGTTTTATCAGTTTTATTTGAAGATTTTTGTTTTGTTTTACTGATTTTCTCTATTGTTTCGGTTTCCAATTTTCCAGACTTTCTCTTTATTATATGCGTCATGCCACTTCTTTTCCTTTTAATGTAGAAACTTTGATTATTGAATTCAATTTTTTTCTAATATAAGCGCTGATGCAATACATTTTCTTCTAATCACTGCTAATTCAGCCAAATTTTAAAAAATTGATATGTGGTATATTTTCATTTTTCTTAAATTCAAAATATATTCTAATCTTCCTTCAGCTTTTCTATCTGGACTGTGGATTATTTAGAAATGGGGTTTTATTTCCAAGACAAGAGTTTGAACATTTTCTTCTTTCAGTGATTTCTAGTCTAATTGTATTGTGGCCAGAGAATATATTTTATGATTGGAATTCTTTTAAATTTGTTAAGATTTGTTTTGATCAAATATGATCTACATTGATGCCTATTCTGTATACATTTAAATATAATGTGTATTATGCTCTTCATTAGAAGCATCTGTAAATGCCAATTAAATCCAGTTAGTTGGTGCTTTTCAGTTCTTACACATCTTGCTTATTTTCTATTTCCCAGTTCTTGTTCCTCCCACCCCTCTCTCTCGCCTCTGTTCCTCCACAAGCTTTCTATTGAACCCCTTCTTCTCACCAGCTAGTCCCTTTTCTAGGTTGATGTCTTCTTCAGTTGTATCTTTGTCTCCATCATCCATGATGACATGCTGATGGGTCCAATATTCGCAAAGATTTAAATAAACATTTAGGAGAAAACAGAAATGGAAGTCTCTGTATCTTAAGAAATGTACGTAGTATATGAAAGTTCTGTTTAAACTGTGGACTGGCTGGCTTTAATAATCAAGAAACTGGACCCTGGTATAACCAGTTAGAGAGCTAAGACCAGAAGGACCTCATCTGTAGTCAAGTACTAATACAGCCTAATAAGATGAGACTTTAGGAGACACAACCTGCATCTGCAAGTGGTGACATAACTTTTTATAGTGATAGCTTCAAGTATGGGATTGTTTTCTCTGATCTTTCTGAAAGCATAAATATTATTTGGCGCTAAGCCCCTGTTTTCTGTGAGCAGCTCTCCTGATCAGATCATCCTTTCCTTCTGATGTGTTTGGGGCCCACTTATCCCCAGAAACAATGAGTAAATTTCAATAACTCCTTTGGAGATGAATAAATTTATACTTAAGAGAAAGTATACTGTTTTTGTTATGCTTAAAATCTTTTCCTTAAAGAATTAAAATAATGACCACATCATGATAACTGAGTACCTCGAATATTTCACATTTCCATAGTCTATAAAAATCATTATATACTGCAGTTTTTTTCTTATTCTAATTTCTATGTATTTTAGAATTTGGGCTATTAAATTTTCCCGGAAAATTCTAATAAATGATTATATATTTCTTAAGATTTCAATCATAGCCTGTATAACTTAGACACTAAAGCAAATAGAGCTTTCAGGAGTGGTGTTAAGCGGGTTGGCACATAGTAATTTTGTGATTTGAAAATATTTGTGATTTGAAAATACTTTTAAGTTGCTAGGAGGCAGCTCCTCCTACCTGTTTTCTCCCAGTTGGTTCTATAAATCACTCTAAAGAACTAACAAAAAAGCAGGTTTCCAATAGGATTACCCTGCCCACTGTCCCCATGAGCAACCAGCAAAGGAAAAGTTACAATCTTAAAGGTGCTTACTTTATCTGGGCAGTTTTTGCTCATCATAAGTGGGAAGATTCGTTGCTGTAAGTACAGTCCTTTTGCTTTAGATCTGTTGCTGCCATCACAGCCATACATGAAGATGTTCTGTTTCCTACTGTGACCATGAAGATCACAATATAAAATAACTTCTCGTTTCTCCATTAGCCTGTCCAAAGGAAAAGACATCAGTTTCTAAGCTTCACCTCTGAATATGCTTCTCTAGGTATACCTACCGATTTACAAATGTAATATCCAGATAAACAGTTTCTTAAATCCCAACTTTTAGCCTCTTCATTTTATCTATACTGCAGACGATTAGTATTAATGCATATTTTAAAGAATTGACATTTAAAGAAAAGTTCCTGTTAACTTTATATGAAATAAGGATGTTAGGGCTGGAGAGATGGCTCAGCGGTTAAGGCACTTGCCTCCAGTGCCTAAGGCCCGGGGTTCAATTCTCCAGGACCCACATAAGCCAGACCCACAAGGTGGTGGCCCTGGTGTGTTCTCTCTCTCTCTCTCTCTCTCTCTCTCTCTCTCTCTCTCTCTCTCTGTATCTCTCTGCTTGAAAATGAATAAATAAAATATTAAAAAAGAGTACAACTTTTAAAAAAAGGATGTTGTAATTTTAAATTGTATAAGAACAAACTTTACCTTATTCTCAAAACTCTCATGAACAAGATCTGCCTTATTATTCTATTTTCTGTTGCACATAAAAATCAGAGTACACCAGTGTTTGCACATACTCTTTTTTTTCTGTGCCAAAACCCAGGATTGAACCACCCATACTCTTAAGATAGATTATTTTTGACTGAAATATTCCCCTTCCATCTTCATAAATATAAATACTATTCCTAGCCTTAAAAACAAATTTTCTGCTTCAAATCCTGCCTACTCAAGCTTACCAACATTTTTCTATTTGACGTCAATGTTATGTTGAGTTGACTATCCTAGATTCTTTGGAAAATGCAAAACTTTCATTTTCCTAGGGGCAAAGAATCCCATTATGTAAGAAGGTTTAAATAACCATACTGACTCTTAGTGAAGACTCATCCCAAAGCAGGTGAGCTCTGGTTTTCACCTAGAAATGATCCAAGAATCCACAGTAAGCATTTAGGCCACCGTTAGCTTTATCAAGAACCAAATATGGGCCAATCAAACTTAACTACTGGCTTCAGAATCCTGTGGCAGAAGGGGTGCACAGTCAGATTTAGATAAAGCAGTCAAAACTACCCTGAGAAAAGTCGGCATCAAATAAACGAGCGGGTTTGTTACCAAGGGAGAACGTGCGGTTCCTTCACCTGTGGATCATGTTGCGGGTGTACCAGACGGAGGGAAAGGAGTCCTTCAGAAGAGACGCGTAATTGCGGTTTAAATCCCGCCCGGCTAGCGAGCAGCGGCAATTGCCCACGATCACCCCGTCGGGATTCAGCATGGGGACCACCTTGAAGACGAAGGTGTCCCGGAGCAACTTGGCGTCGCTCGAGTCCCCCAGGATGTAGTCGAGGAAGCCCTTCATGATCCAGGAGCTGTTGGTCTCCCCGGGGTGGACCCTGGCGGTGAGGACCACGGCCTTCCTCCGGCCGGCCTCGGCCTCGGCGCTCCCGAGCGGCGTGGCGATGGTGAGCACGTAGACCATGTTCCTGGCCAGCGTCGGGCACAGCACGCGGATCTTGCAGAAGCGCGAGCGCACCGGGTCGCGGTGGATGGCCGACAGGTAGTCCTGCAGCTGGCTGTAGGTGTACGGGTAGCAGTGGGCGAAGTAGCAGGTGTCCTTGTTGTGCGGGAACTGAAAGGTCCAGGTCAGCGAGAAGAAGTGGCGCCCGTCCCGCCCCAGGTTGTTTCTGTAATACCGGATCTGCTCGCCTATCCTCTGCCAGCCGACTTTATGGATTTTGGCCTCTTTTTCAGAGTAGAACAGCGGGCGCATGCCCCGGTTATAGAGACTGGCAGGCTTGGTGAAGTTGACGATGGTGAATCTGTAGACCACCTGGGCCTGGGTGTTGGTGACTTGAAAGTAATACCACTGCGTGTGCTTGTTGGTGAAGAGGTCGGGGCGCACAGTCAGCTGGTATTCGTACTCGGCCCTGAAGGCAGGAAGGAAGAAGGGCATTCCAGTTGAAGGTGAATGAGGAAAATCGCTTTATTATCTGTTTTGTTTCGTCACTGGAAGCCTTTTCGGAAAACAGTGTCTACTTAGGCAGAATCCAATAATAGCTAGTAATCGCAACAGATAAAAACTTTTGGTTTTTTTCTCTTATTGGATGGGAAACTAATTGCATGCTAACTTTATTCCTTCATGATTCAAAAGAGCACATATAGACACAGATCTTATAAAGCTTTATAGGTTTCAATGCAACTACTTTTCATTTGATTTTTTTTCTTTTAAAAATACTTTATTTATTTTCTAGCATATATATATATATATATATATATATATATATATATATATATATATATAGAGAGAGAGAGAGAGAGAGAGAGAGAGAGAGAGAGAGAGAACACACCAGGGCCACCACCTTGTGGGTCTGGCTTATGTGGGTACTGGGGAATTGAACCCAGGGCCTTGGGCACTGGAGGCAAGTGCCTTAACTGCTGAGCCATCTCTCTAGCCCAACACAGCTACTTTTTATAAAGCAAATGACTATAAAGTCAATGAAACTGAAGAAAAATACAATATCTGGCTTTGCTTTCAAACACATTTTTTGTTTTCTAATAATTCCTGTTTGAAGGACATGAAATAACTGAATGCTCTCAAAGCAGGTCTAAGTTAACATGACCACAGATTATAAAATCTGAATTTCAGTACAAGGGCTGTAGTTGCTAACTATCTGTACTCCATACTTAGACTGAAGATGCAAAAACTTTTGACTAAAGTATTATTTACCTAACGATCTGACCTGGTTAGCTGTGACTTTTCCCTTTATCAAGTAACTTTTACAAATGTAATATGTACATGCAATTACAAAACAGGTAAAATCAATGTTGCAAACCCTCGAGACCTCTAATTAGCATTTATATTTCAGTCATGGATACAAAGAACTTTAATATACCTAATTCTGAAAATGAAGTTGATGGTCTAGTTCCTCAAATAAAAACAATTAAAACCTACACTTTGACTACCTTCTGTAGATTACCACTCTCAAACCTTGCTTCAAACATCAAACTGTTGTCACATCTGTCCACAGGTTGCTTCAAGGGTGTCCGGTTACCCCCAACTCGGGAATACACAAAACAGGGCTCTTTGTAAGCTGAGGAGAGAAGACCAAATCAGTAACAGAAAGGTATCAACATAATCTTATATATTTGCAAACAAGGCAACACATTTATAAATAGTTCATAGATCAAAAAATATCACAAATGCATTCGAAACTATTTTGAACTGAATGGCAAGGAACATACACACACACACACACACACACACACACACACACACACACACACACGTGCCAGCGTTTATGGTATGAAGTAAAAGCTGTGCTGATGTGGAATTTTATAGCTTTAAATGCTTATAGGCTTAAACACTAGAAAAGACTGAAGGCCAGAGGCCAAGTTCTGGATTCTGCTTAGGTCAAGGAGCACTAGAAAGACCACTGCTTTTACCCTTGCAGCAACAACAAAAATATTACTGCAGGCGAACTAACAACTTTTCTTGAGCCCCTCAAAGGGCTATGGATGGACAATTACCTAATTCAAAATTGAAGACCCTTGAGCTGGAGAGAAGGCTCAGCAGTTTAAGGCGCTTGCCTGCAATGCCTAATGATCCAGGGTTGATGCCCCAGTACCTGTGTTCACATAGATGAACAAAGTGGCACATGCACCTGGAGTTTGTTTGAAGTGGCTAGAGGCCTAGGTGTACCCAGTCTCTCTCTCTCTCTCTCTCTCTCTCTCTCTCTCTCTCTCTCTCTCTCTCTCTCTCTCTTTCTCTCCTTGCAAAAAATAGGTAAAATATTAAAAATTAGAATGCTATTTGTCCAAGGAGAAATGGACACAAGCACCAGCTTACTTGACATAGATTTCAATAAGGAACACTTAGTTAAGATTTAACCTGTTGTCACAGGTTGAGTGTAACCTAGAAAGAGAAAACAGACTCTTTGGGGAGACACAGGATACACTGGAGGCACAGGCATGACCAGGTGTTCACAGAGACTATTCCTGAGAAAACCCTACATCCAGATCATGACCCTTATGGAACAAAATCTTAAATTCCTGGCATGGGGTAACAAGCCTTTAGGACACTGGTATTCATGTATATATTTTCTGGGCAAAGAAAACATTTAGAACCCCTAAATCCTAGTATCACTGGGGAAGGGCAGAAACTCCTTTCTGGAACCAGGTGCATAGATGCAGGGACATGGTGTGTGACTGAGTGTGAGACTCGATCAGAACATGGACAGGGATTTATTAACTGAAGAACAGTGAGGGACAGAACAACCCTGGGGTGCAGTATAATGAGACAACATAGAGCTGAGGATGGTTTGGAATTCGGATTTGAAACCTGTGGTGCTGTGAAGGTAGCCGAGCAAAAATGCCTCAAATGACTGAATCAATAACTCCCCGTCCTCCATACCCTAACTTTCCAGGCAAAAAACTATTTTCTTAGGATCTAGGCAAACTATTTGCTGATACAGAGAGGACCTACATGGGGCAGCCAGAGAATTGTAACACTACGTATGTGCACCCAACACACAGGAAGCTCCACATACATGGCCCAAGGGGTAAACCTGTGTGCGGCCAGTGGAATGTGATAAAGACGTTAGCTCTGTCAAATCAATAATTTAGAGAACCAAGTGTGAATAACACAGCCCACGAAAGCTCAGATGGAGTTGTAAGGAAGCAGCAAGTGGAATATGAGGAGACGGCCTTTGATGAGCTCAAACAGAACAAAGGAAAGAAGTGAACACGAAGATCGGGCAATAGAAACTGTCAAAACCAAAGCAGAGGGATTTCTTTCAATTAAAAGTTCCCCCAGCCAGGTGTGGTGATGCACACCTTTAATCCCAGCTCTCGAGAGGCAGAGGTGAGAGGATTGTTGTGAGTTGGAGGCCAGCCTGGAACTACAGAGTGCATTCCAAGTCAACCTGGGCTAGAGTGAGACCCTACCTCAAAAACAAAAAAGTAACACATATACACAAAACAACAGCCAAACAAAATCCAAGAGTTGTTAGACAATATTAAATAGTCGAATATATATGTGATTGAAATCTTTGAAGAGAAAGCAATTGAGGCAGAAGAAATATTCGAGGAAACATTAGTTGAGTCTGACATTAGTCACTGACACCAAATCACAGATGAAAGAAGCTCAAAGAACAAGAAACAAAATAAATACCACACATACACACACACACACACACACACACACACACACACACACACACACCTGTAGGCATTGCATAGTCAAAATGCTAAAAACCAAAGACAAAGAGAAAACCTGGCAGACAGAGAAAAACACACACATTACTTACACAAGAACAAGGATTATAATTCTTACAGGTTACCAGTTATTAAATATGCAAACCAAAAACAATGGAGTCTCAACTTTCAAAATTTGTCAAGCAGAACTTCTAAACCCACCAAAACCAAGAAGAGATGGGGTTGGGAATGAAGCTTAGTCAACAGAGTCCTTGCTTAGCGTGAAAAAAGCTCAGGGTTTGATCCCCGGCATTGCATAAAACACTACCACCCCTGCAGTCTGGATGTGGAAGTAGTAGGAGTTCAAGGTCATCCTCGCTTACATAGTTTGAGACCAACCTGGGCAACATGAGTCTTTGTCTCAAAGGAAGAATAGGGCTGAGGTAATGGCTCTGCAGTGTGAAGATCTGAGTTCGGATCCTCAGAATCCGGATGAGGTAGCATGTCTGTAATCCCAGCACCCTTACAAAGAGGGGTGAGGTGAAGACAGAAAACTCCCCACAAGCAACCCAAAGATCAGATCTCTATGTGTGGATGCTCTAAGGGAGGTTATTCATCTAAATATTTGAAATCAAATTGAAATAGAACAGTAGTTCTCACAGATAAGAGATTATTGTATTTATAGAGCTCTCAAAGTGCCTGTTGATCTTGAGGGTTGTGAATACTTTTCTGGGATATAATCTTGGATTCTATTTGCTGTGTGAGTTATTTTCTTCTCTTTTAAAGATGATAATACCAAGAAGTACACGAAACAGGCATAATGACAGAAAACCACCCGAATGACTGTGCAAATGTCAAGGAGATGGAGAGAAAATAAGACCTGCAGATAATTCCACTGGATCTATCATCAACGACTTATACAAAGCACAATTCATTGTAAATGTTATATTTTAAAATAACATACCATAGAGTGTTTTCAAAAATATGATCAACACTAAGCCAACATTGGAATCAACATGTAATCAAACATTTTTAGGGAGGCAGAAACTTCCTACTACTTTGAAATTCCTAAGATATATACCACAACAAATAGAACTAAAACATTAAGCAAGGTACCAAATTATATTTTACAGCAATGTGTCTCAGTATATGCCTACCATCTTCAGCCAGATAAACCACAGTATCTTCCTTGGAGTTTGAATAAAGGGGTTCTGTTTCCAGGCCGGATGGGACATACACTGGCTCAGGAAATAAAGGAGTCCACTCTGGAAAGAAAATGAGGAAGCATAGTTGGAACATGACTTCAAAATAAGATGGGAACATTTTACTGCCTGCTTTCAAACTACTAGTTGATATAACTAGGCTCAATTTTAGTATTATTAAAATATTTAATTTATTTATTTGCAAATAGAGAGAAATAGAGATAAAAGAGACAGAGAGAAGGGGTGCACCAGGGCTTCTAGCTGCTGCAAACAAACTCCAGATGCATGCACCACTTTGTGCATCGGACTTTATGTGGGTACTGGGGAAACAAACCTCTAAGAGGACACTAGTGACACACCCCTGCATCTGGCTGGAGAAGGAAAAGGACAGGTCTTACATATGTTCTACATTTCTCTCTATAATGTTTGTATAGTAATAGAAATGTGTCATGGGAAGGAGAAAGACACATTTACCACCTTCATTCAAGGTGAAGGCTGGCTTCATAGAGCTCAGCACCAACTACCATGAAGATGTGGGCAATATGGTACCACGGATCAAACCACTCCTTTTTCCTTTTCCTTCATCCTTTTCTTCTTTCATCTCCTCTCCCGCTTTCCGCCATTCTTTCCTTCTCCTTCCATTTCGTTCTTCCTTTTTTACCAGGGTCTCGTGTATCCCAGGCTGATCTCAAACTCACTATGTAGCTGAGGATGCTCTTGAACTTCTGATCCTCCTGCTTCCTTCTCCAGTGTTAGGATTACAGGTAGTGCCGAAGATCAGACATAGGGCTCTGTGTATCCTAAGCAATCTCCCACAACTGAGCTACGACCCTAGCCTCAGAATCTAACCACTATTAAAACAAAATTCTAGAGCTAGCAAGATGGCTCAGGGCAAAGCCTGACGGCCTGGGTTTGATTCCCCAGTACCCATGCAAAGCCAGATGCACAAAGTGGCTCATACTTCTGGAGTTTGTTTGCTGTGGCTGGAGGTCCTGGGGCATCCATACTCTCTGTATACAGAGAGAGTGAGAATAATAAATAAAATAAATGAAAAATACTAACAAAACCAAAAATTCTGGTAAGGAAATATATTTGAAATGAATAGCTGTCAGAATTTGAAATGATTTTGGTAAAAGTGTAACAAACAACCAGGGGCATTGAGGAGGATTGTCCAGCTGGGTGGGGAGATAGAACTTGCGGAGCAGAGGAGCACAGTGGGCCATGCTGGGAAGCGAGAACATCATGGAGCCTGGCTTCCCTCTTCCTTTCGGGTCTCTGCTGCTCTCATTTCTCACCACCGTGACAGAAGAGAAGCAGGGCGGTTTCCGTTTCCATCCCCCCTCCTCATCCCTCTGCTGCGGATATGTAACAAGGTGGCCATGAAACAAAAAGCAAGTTCAAAGAGGACCCAGGGAAGGGCAAATTTAGTGGCAGGTGATATTTTCTTTGAATGTTGTATATCTCTTCCTGGCATATGAAGGTAAAGGAGGGGCTGTCACAGGAAGGGTGAGGTGGTGGTATGAAGGCTATAAAGACTCCGACCTATAGAAAAGAAGCACACAGCCCTCTAGATCTAGCTGAAGAGACCCTTCAATACGTGAAGCTTGGAAGTACTAGTACGCATGACTCTTTAATATCATTTATAATTTTGGAATTTAGGAAGAAATCTAACTTGGTCCTCCATAAGCAAAATCCAATATTTTTGGTCTTTCATTCTGTATCTTTCACTTGTCTGTCTGTCCATCTTTCTATCAGATAAAGTAAGGAGAAAATGTAGTTTTTAAGAACTCCCAAGCAACGGGTAATTCAAGTAGGCAGCATGGTAAGTATAGATAGCATAAATATCTGTAAAAGCTCCGCGTGGGGCGCAGCACAGAGGAGTGGAGTTGTTTCTATTGTACCTGTGTGTGGATTGTGCACATAAGACTCCAAGCTCCTTTGAAAACAGTGGAAAACAAATTTTGGAATGCTCGCGTGCACACACACACACATTTTTGTTTTGGTAGAAACAAACATATACACCTCAGTGTGTACATTTCAGTTCCATCAATGTCCACTGATGATAAAAAGCTGAAAGTGGTGAAAGAAAGAAAAGAAGACGAAGGAGTCAGTAAAGGCCACAGAAATGGAGAGACAGGAGAAGTGAAAGCAGATGGGGATGCAGTGAGGAGAAAGGACGTGCAGAGAGGGAGGAGGGACGGAGCAGGGAGGAAGAGGACTCTGGGAGATTCTAACATAGTCCCTGTGCATTGGACTGTGATGGCCACATTTTCTGGAACTGCTTAGAATTAGTAAAACTATGGTACTTTTTCTCGAGACAGTGTCTTTCAGTACGGCTCAGGCTGCCCTTGAATTTACAACCTCTTAGCTCAGCCTGAGTGCAAGGTTACAGCTATGAGCCACCATGTCCAGGTTTGGCACATAGTTTAAATTCTTCTATTTCACCGCATGTGGCATTGAGAATTTAAAATGTGACTAATCTGAGCTGTTGTGTCTGTAAGTACACATGCACACCAGATTTGGGTAACTCTATACCCCAAAAAAGTGATATATTTTAATTAAATAGAATGTATTTTTTCAATTTTACATTTTAAAACCTCTACACATGAAGCTACTGGAAAATTGTAAATTATACATAGGGCTCGTTATATTTTTCTTGGAATACACTGTTCTAACATCCTGAGTCTCCTCATTAAAATCAAAGTTGACAAAGTAAGTTGGCTAATATCTGAATCCATCAACTGCTAAAAGAAAACATACCAATATGCTGGACTTTTTCATCAATGACCTCACAGTGGTATGGCCACCGTGTTGGACTCAGTGGACCAGAAGAAGAGACGCCATATAAGTCACGTGGTTCACGAAGGCGAGGCACCCATCTTCCCAGCTGATATTCCAACAGTATCTGTGTAGTTCGAGGGAAGACCAGGTCACCCAAAGATTCAGCTGAAAAAGATCCAAATCCAGCCATGAGGAGCCAAAAGAAAAATTTCATTTCTATATTTCAAGTTATGGAGATAATTTTTAACTATTGAGTAATTCATGGCATCTTAAAAATGTCAATGAAGTTTTGTGACAACTGATCTTCATAATAGCTGAAAATGTTTGTCAACCTGTGTGAAATTCCTTTAGCTGAATTCTCACCACTGTTCTGAAAAAACGACTGTTTCTTGCAGCTCATCTTGCAAATCATGTACATTTGACTGACTGATCAAACCACACTTTTGTCTAACCAGAATTCCTCACAGCTACTATAATTCCATTTCCAAAAGTTGTTACTGATCTCTCAGCCACAAGTTCTTAGTTCTCATGCCCACAGACACGATTCACATAGAATATGGCAGCTCTGTCTCCAACAGGCAGTGCAATGGTCCTTTCTGTCATCGAGTAGTTGTGTGACATCAATTTGATGTGAGGAGTCCTTTAAGCTCATTCTCCTCCTTTTAAGACACTGTGGAATCTGATCTAACTTCTAACTTGGGATTTTTCACTAAGATCCAAAGAGGTGCTCTGTTCCACTTTGAGCAGATGTTTCATTTGCTTAAAAGCTTTTGTATTCACCCTCTGTCATACACATGCTGCTGGGATGAAATCTCCAAATCAAGCACAGTTCTGGGAGGAAAGGATTTATTGAAGCTCCAGATCCAGGGGAAGTTCCATAATGGTAAAGGAGGCTTCCCCCCACCCTTTCACAGGTCCAAGCAGAGAGAGAAAGACGCCATAGTTAACACTACACACACAAAGCAGCAAATAGGCAAGGCAGGGACAAAGGGAAATTTCCTTTCCCTTTGTATAAAATTTGACTTGTTGGCTTCCTGAGTCTCTGGAATTTCCTTCCTGCACTGCCCACACAGGAAGGGATGTTCATTTCTAGCTCTCCTGAACTTCCTTACATCCTGTCCCTTCTTGAGAGGCTGCCTTCCTGTGGACATCCTCAGAGACTTACCCAAGATAATTAAAAAGATCAAGTTGACAACAAAACTTAACCATCACACTCTCTAAACCTTCTTCTCCTGCCCTTGGGAGGAGCTCCCAAACTGCTTCCGTTACCTTTTGCAAACTTTTAAAAAGAAAAAAAAGGCCAGCAGGCAATATACACAGAACAGTGCTACAAGATTTCTATAATATAGATGTATATATACATTGTTGGGCCCCAGCCTAACTGAGTAACATTAAACTAAGTTTTAGAATATGGAATAAACCTGGGCGTGATGGCACACACCTTTAATCTCAGCACAGGTGTGGTGGCAAATGCCTTTAATCCCAGCACAGGCATGGTGACACATGCCTTTAATCCTAGCAGGGCATGGTGGCACACACCTTTAATCCCAACACGCCTTTAATCCCAGGAGGCAGAAGTAATAGCTGATAAACCTTGATCCTGTTTGTTGATACTTTGCTCTGCTGTACTCTGCTGATTGGCTCCTGCCAAAAGTTTTGTATCTTATTGCTTGAGAGAAATAGGCTGAACAATGCAGCCTCAGGTTATAAAAGGGTTTTGGGTGCTGGAGTGATTTGAGATTTGCCTGACATGTCTCCCGGTAGCGTGTGTCTGTCCAATCATCGCCTCACTTCTCCCGGATTGAGCCCCTTCTCCTGCTGGCTGGCGAGACTTGGGCTACCCGCAGGGGGCCAGGGGGCCAAGTCCTCCCCAACAATATGTAAATATACATGTATACACATTTACATTACATATGTACATACACTATGTCTATATATACACACATGAATATACTTGCAAAGAAAAACATTCAGAAAGATACAATACCAATTTAAGAATAGTGGTTACCTCAAAAGTCAAGATGTGTTTTAGGATGGTGTTAAAAAAGACTTAACATAATAGATAAAGGTCTTGACATCAGTATTGGGCAATTTGTGATAGATACATAATTATTTAGTAGAAATATTTTAGTATTAGAAAGTGCAATTGTAAATGTGTAAGTTATTTTTTTTCCAAAAGTGTAATTCCATTTTATTTTGTTTCTGGACATCACCTCCAGGCTAACATCAGGTGGACATCAGCAGTAGGAGTGTGTGCCCAAATTCTTAAAAATAAAAAAGAAACCAACTCTGCCCGGGTTAGTGGCACACACCTTTAATCCCAGTACTTTGGAAGCAGAGGAAGGAGAGGGTCTCTGTGAGTTCAAGTCTACAGAGAGACTACATAGTGAATTCTGGGTCAGCCTGGGCTAGAGCGAGACACAACCTTGAACACCCCTCCCCACCAAAATACATCAAGATGCCTATACACATGTACACTTGAAAATGGATGATTTTATTAGGAAAACTTTTACAAGCATACTGTATTTAAATAAAAATGTATTTCTAATACATTGCCTTCATTATACTGGCTCATTTGACAAATGGATTTAAGTTTTATTTTTTCAAAGAAATGACAAGGTAAATCCTTATGGTAAGTAGTCTTTTACAAAGTAATCACTAATTTAATTTTGTTATTTTCTAATATAAACCGAGGTTTACCTAAATCTACTTGGAAAGTTTAAAGTCGGGTTTAAATTCTTGCAAAAGTAGATATATTTCTCTCTCCTTCACCAGAACAGTTAATTCCCACCTTAGTGCTCTTGAGTTTTTACACATCTTCCTTTATATTCACTCAAGGTTTTGTGATAAAAGGGATGAAAATACAGAGAGATGAGTTCAAACCTGTTAGCAGTGTATACTGATGGATATCACCCCTTACAAACTTCATGAATTCATCCTCATCCTAAAACAAGACAAGGTTTGAAAAGGTCAAAACCAACAATTTCCAAATCCAAAGATGTTTTTTATATCAACCTTAGCACTTGAGATTGTACTTAATCTTTAATAAATGCTGAAACCCAGTGACTGTTATGGGTTACTGGTCTAAGCACTACCTCCAATGCTCTGGAACCTTTAAAGTCTGCCTTATTCCTTCCCTTTCACTGGGTAGGCTCATAGTAATGACTATAGGGAAAAAATAGTCTCAAGATTCTTGGTCTACTTGAGCAAACGATTTCAATTACCCAGAATAACAAGAAAAGAGAGAAAACCATGTGCTTGAGAGACTTACACAACGTGTGTGTGTGTGTGTGTGTGGGGGGGGGGTGTATCTTGGGATCTTTATTCTTCATAAATTTGAAGATTTCTCAGAAATATGTACTAGGTTCAGAAAAATGATTTTTAAAAACATTATAAGCCCACTCCTCTATTTTTCTTCCCCCATGTCCTCCTTTGCTTTGTGAAATCACAGCCACATTAAGCCATTTTGGTGCTGCATGGGAGGGTCAGCAGATCAGTGGGTTCTAGTGTGAATACCATGGTTTAAGATGATTACACAGGTACAAAAATAAGTGTTTCCTATGAATAGTAAAAATAAAACCCTAATGATCTGATTTATACATTTAAATAAAAATCCAAAATAATCTTTGCCAAAAATTTTTATCAAGAAAATTATTTTTCTTTCTAGATTGTTACACAGCAATGGCTTTCCAATAAAATTATTTGCTAGTTTAAGAGGGGGCAGAAAGTTTGTAAGAGCCATGGTGGGAGAGATAACCCAGAGACATTACCCCCCTCAGTTACAATTCATAAAGGGGGGGGAACCTCGTTGTCTCTGTGCTGTCCATAACCCCTTGCCACATGGATTGATCCAGTGTGCCCACTGAGGAAGATACCCAATGGCTTGGAGACAAGGGGAGGGAAAAGAGAATATAAGCACAATATTTACTCAATCAATGTATCTAATTTTGGGCAACAAAGATAAAATTAAAAAAAATATTTCCCAGCTTCAGTGACAATGATTTTCACATCCAACTTATTTTCACATCAAATTGATTCTCTATTACATAGAATTATATATAATTTTATAATATATATATATAATATTTATAATGTGTATTAATTGGGAATATATACTTTATAATTCATTTTATCTCAGATTATGTAAAGTAAAATCGAGAAAAGCATACTGATTCATCATCACTGATGTCTGACGAGTCTTCCTTTTCGGAGTCTTCGGACATCTCTTCCAGAGCTTGACTTGCACTTTCTTCTTTTTATAAAAGTAGGCTGGAAAACAATTCCCAAGGGACTTATTTGACAGCATTTCCTTTCATTCTCAAGCAATTTCACAGTAGACGAGGACTCCAAATGCATTAATTGTATTAACTAGCAGTGACGTCTTCTCTAAAAGCCAAAGTGAGGAGGGTGCAGCTACTTAAACATTCAAGAATTTAAAGAACTTATCCATTACTTTGAGAAAAAAGACAAGTGCCATAATAAAAGACACATCAAATAAATAATTTAACTGTAAGAGAAACTTCCAGGCTGCACAGTGACACTATTTAACGTTCTTCTTTGACAATCAAACACTACCCATTGGCGGCAAATTCAGGACTATCTTATTAAAAATGAGATGAGAAAAATTATACTTATTCAGGCAATACGTTGTAGCAATATTGTTAATTTTTTTTCTTTTCCTTATGATACAACTGCTCGAAAGTTCTAGTTTGGGGCTGGGGAGATGGCTCAGCAGCTAAGGGCTCTTGCTTGCAGAGCCTGCTGGCCGGGGCTCAGTGTCCCAGCGCCCACACACAGCCAGTTCATTTGCAAAGACAGGAGACCCCGAAATGCCCGTTCTCTCTCTCCTTGCAAAGGAACACAATGCTTTTTCGAAGAAACCAAGTTCTAGTGCGTAAGTCTCTTAAAGTATTTTTCTGCAGATTACTGTAAACCTCCACGGCTCTCGGAAGGCTGGGCTGCCTGTCATCAGTTTCCTCCAGCGAGCCTGGTGGACCGGCTGGACAGGCGCACCCCTCGCAGCGCGCTGCAGTTTGGGGGGACCCGAGGGGCGTGGCCAAGCTCCATCTTCTACAGGTACAAACGCAGGTGAGGAGGTGAAGGTCAGCCGGGCCCTGGCTCTGGGAGGCCGTTTCCAGGGATACCTGCAGGCGTGGGAACGCCTCCGATTCAGTAGCCACGCCTTCCAGGGAGACGCCTCTCGTTGCCTAGGCAACGGTTTCGGCAGCTCCGAGCCTGCGCACTGTGGGCGTGTGACCCGCCCGGGGGAGGCAGGGCGATGGAGACGTGGGCTTTGGAGCTCACCTGACTGTGGACTAGTTAATTTTCTGGACTATTCCTCATCGATATGATGAATTTAATTGAAACTACTAGGAGTTAGGAGATTATATTCCAATTGATTTGTTCACACAGTGACTTGTTTAATGAGATTTCTTAAGTATTTGGTTTGCTGGAGTCATGGATAGAAGAAGATGAACTTGCCTTATTTGAAATTATTTTTTTTAAAAAAACTTTATTTTTATTATTTGCTTATTTATTTGCAAGCGGGGAGAGAGAGAAAGAGAGAGAGAGAGAGAGAGAGAGAGAGAGAGAGAGAGAGAGAGAGAGAGAGAGAGAGTCTGTCAAGAGGGGAAGCGGTAAGTACAAAGGCTCTGAGAAGTATTAGCTGTACTTTCATCATTTAAAAAAGATTCCATACCGACTTCTCTGTCCCCCAAGTCAATTTAAAATGTTTTTCTAAAGCATCAGATATTAAAACTTTATAAATTAAAAAGACTTTTTTGTTTATAATTTCAATTCTAGACAATAGTATATGTGAAACACGAAATTCTTTGCTTTTATTTTAGGGTGGAGATAAGGTCAGCACTAAATTATCAAAGACTTCCTGACTTTTTGTTCCCCTTCCCTTGGGTCTTACCAGCGAAAGCTACTGGAAGATTCTTTATGTCACCAGCCTCTGCCTTTTCAGAAGGCCGACTTAGCTCTACAGCAACTACGCCTTTTCTCCTGTTATTTGGCAGGAGGAGAGGCAATCCAAAAATGTGAAGAGGAAAGCTATCTAACACTTCATTGACCCAAAAGGCACAATTACTGCGTGAGAATCAGGAGAAAAGTTCATCGCAGTGAAATAGCTAACATATAAGCTATGTTAGGAATGTCATTTATTTTGTATAATTTTATCATTTTGAATTTACTGAGCAGAAGCTTAAGTGAGGAAATGACATGACCAGAGCAATCAATTTCTGACTACATCCTAGTGATCGTGGGACCTTTGGAACATGTCAGTTTGGCTGATGAAGCCATTGGCGTCTTGGAAGCCTCAGGCTGGTCTTAAGATGACCCACTATGGGACCAAACTTCACAGACTGTTTCTAAACTCAGATCTTGAAATCTGTTCCAGCCAACAGCTGTCCAGGACTCAGCTCAAGGTTCATTCCTATAAAGACACTGTTCTTGTTTGTCTTTACTTTGGTAAGGCGGGTACTTGGTACTTGGTATTTGGAAATGAGCTACTGTAATAAGGTTGCCCCCCCCCTGCTCAGCATACAACACGACCAATCACCTCTAATGAGAGGGAATAGCTGAGCCAGGACCACAAACAAAAGAAACAAAAGAGTGGTCTTTCTCTTCAGTAACTCTCTTAACTGAGCCCCCCACCAGGCCATGTTGGCCAGATTCCAAATGTTCCAGCTACCTTAGCTTACTATGACAGTACCATTGTAGTGTTTCAGCTTTCGTTCTGATAGTTGACATTTAGTCAAGTTCATTTTCAACCTCACCCTCTTTCCTGAGTGCTGGTGGCTCGGGAATTGGAAGGGAAGGCAGCTGGTGTCTTAGTCCCCTTCCTTCTTCAGGATTTGTGTGCCTTGCAGTGTTGGAATGGTGATGGGCTGAGCCTAGAAGGTCTCCTTACCTGTCAAGGTGACCAGCTGCGTGACTTGGTCTCCCACGCTGTACCTGCTTCCGCTGTGGACTTCCCTAGGAGGACAGTGTCTTCATGAGCACATAAAGGGCTCTCTTCAAGGCACACGCCTATGCAATAATCTATTGTGACAGGCTAAGAGCGAGGCTCAGGGACCAATCACTGGGACTTAAGTAAAGGACTGTGGCCAATTGTTAAGCTCTCTGTGCCTCAATTTACTTGCCCGCAGAGTGGGCGGGTATCAAGAGAGCACCTGTCTTGTAGGGTTGTTGAGACTGAAGAACAGAGCCGTCTAAGCCCTTACCTGTCATTCGCTTACGTCACGTGAGAACAGATTCCAGCCATCACTCTCCTCCTGGCGTAGGACAGTGGTTTTTAAGGTGTTTCCTGGGACCAGAAGCTTCTGTGTCATAGGAGAATTTTTTAGAATGTAAATGCTCAGGCCCCGCCCTCAGTGGAGCTGTGCGTCATCAGGCCCCTCCCACCCCAGCTGGTTTGGGTGCGAACCACTGGTCCTGCTGTGGGACTCTGACTACCCACCAGGGTCACCTCGGACAAGTTACTCAGCTTCTTTGTACCTCACTTTCTTTGTAAATGGAAACATAATGTCACTACCCAGTAGGGTGAGCAGGATTGATGTACATAAAATGTCAGGT
>PVHP010027157.1:0-23322 GCA_004024765.1 Zapus hudsonius | reverse complement strand
TTATCATTAATTCTGCTCCACTTCAGTATGGGCTGGATGGAAATCAATAGAGCCCCAAGAGGGAAACCAACAAGCTTAAAGCAGAATTAGACATGATGCTGGTCAAAGCCCATAGCTTGAGCCTATGGTCCCTTCAAAATGTATGTTGAAACTCAATCCTTTTAAAGCGGTCATGTGACTGAAGTCTTTAGAGAAGTGACTAAGTTATGAGCATTTCACCCTCATGAATAGGCCAATTAAGAAGACTAATGAAAACCAGTGAAGGACATGTTTGCTCCCTGCCCTTCTGCCAATACAGAATCAATTTCTGTCTCATCTGGTTCCGTTCTCCCTTCTGCTACACAAGAACATTGAGACAGCATCAGCTAGGAGGAAGGACTCTTCCCTAGACATGAAATCTGACATCTTCCGTAATTGTGACAGAATGAATTTCTGTTCTTTATAAACTACTCAGCCTTGGGATTTTGTTATCACATCACAAATGGACTAAGACACGAAGTGCATACTAAGGTGATCTGTCATGTTATCCTCTACCTGTCCAACAAGAGCCACGGTCAATTCATGTGAATGGTATTTTTCTCCCAAACCCACATTGCACTGTAGCCACAGAAAATCATCAGATTAGGCAGAATTGACAGTCTTCAAAACTGCCAAAATAGTAGACAAAAGGAAAGACCCATACCCTGTTACAAATTTTGTGGTGACTCAGTATCATAACTCCTGGAAGAGATGTGGGAATCAGAAAACTAATAATACAATGTAAAGATGATTATAATAGGTTAATAGAATCACAACAATTTAATTTTTTCGTAAATAGTACACTATGTAATATTGCTAGAAATGCCAGTATTGGGGGATTCTGACTATAAACTAAACAGCAGTGTTTTGCATTTTTATTGCAAAATGTTAATAATGTAAAATTGTTACAAAGAAATTTAAATAATAAAAGAAACATTTTACCATTTAAGTATATATGCACAAATAGTTCATCAGTCTACAAAGGCATTATGGGAAAATATTAGAAACTTTCAACAATGTGAAATCTTTTTTTAACATGACAATCCAACAGTCATAAAACTTTACCTATGTTTCTTATATGTTGCTCTGGTTATGCCTCTCCTGTTGCAATCATTTTGGGGAAAATGAGTATAAAATACAAAGACAATAGTGTTGTTTAAATAAATACCAAAATTTGTTAAAGGACTTTTTTCTGCTAATGACAAGACTTATTAATTTGTGTAAAAATACTTATAAGCATTAATTTTATATGCCACTAGGTTAAACATTCTCTCTTTATAAACTTATACTTCAATGTTTTTTATGCTGAAAATACTGCTGAGATTAGTTTAGTGAATATTTAATTTTTTCCATGATTGAAAGATCCTGCAATTCTCAAATATATGGTATAGTAAGTTTTCTATGTTGAAGCATTGCGAATTCCCCCTCCTAATATTTTGTAACCTAATAGGAAAGAAAAATTGCTCACTTTGCCACAAAGTCAGAAAGTGGCCTCATGAAAGCAGTTCATTTTTTAAAAATTCTCCATTATTTTTCATTGTACCTGAAAGTTAAAAATAATACCATTAGAAAAAAATATTAACAGAATGAACAATCTCCTCTGGGCTTAAATATATAACTACTGTTATTATAACATGCAGGCAAAAAAAAATCTCAAAATATCACACACATGCCAGAGGAGGTATTTCAAACACTGAATTTTGGAAATTCTGAATCTCTCCAAACTTTGCATTATTAAAATAGGTTGCAGTCAAACCTTAGATTCTTTTTTTTTAATCTGGCTGAAACATCTTGGCCTGAGCTCCTCTTCACAGTTCCATTCACATGCCCCTATACTTATTTTGGTCATAGAAATCCTCATCTATTTTCTTTCTTTTTTGATATTAGCATTACACATCAACATAATGACTCCTAAGATCTAGCTTTCTCTTATAAACCATTTAGCAATTTAATGAACAAAAAAAATGTGGGAATGATTGGTAAGTCATTTACTGATCAGTTCTGATAGTCGTCCAATTAATAAATGAATGGAAATCAGTACCACAGGGCCCCAATTTTCATTTGCCTGTAGTTTGTTATAAAGAAAACTGACTGTAAAGAATCCGTGTTTGCAAATTACTTTTACTGTCACACACACTTTCAGTCGCTATGGATTGGTTGATTTTGTTCTTGAAACTTCACATGTCGAAGAAGTTACTTACTAGCTGGTGCTTACAGTCTCAAATTCTAAAGTTCATAATCTTTATTTTTTATTTAAATTTTATTTTTAAAAAGGTAATACTCTTGTATCCCCTAAACCCTGTCCCCATTTCACTTAGGGTCCTCCTCTTTGGCATTGGTATTGACTGTGGGGTCCTGAAGGCCTCATTCTGTCTCTGTGGGTTGGGGGACCATACCTCGCTCTAATCCTACCCACCCTGTGGTTCCTTCAATCTTTCCACCCCTTTTCCACCATATTCCCTGAGCTTGGGTGGGTGTGTTAGAAATCTGATTTAGTGTTGAATTCTCTTTAGCTTCTGGATTTCTGTTTTGAGGGATATGTGTCACCACAGTTTCTGTTTCCTTGGTCTGGCCTTCAGACTAGCATTGAGAGCTCTACTCATGTCACAGCTTTCTCTTCAATGACACCTGGGTCCCAGCAAATGTGGTAGAGGTGACCTGACTCATGTGTACAGATGGGTCTATTGCTTTTGCACTGATGTATCCTGGATCTTCCCAGTATTCTCTGCCATCTGCAAAATAAAACACCTTATCCAACCCAAAGTGAGGCATGGATTAAAGGGGATAAACATAGTTAAGGGATAAACATAGTGACATATTTTGATATGTATGTCCACACTTCTTAGCCAAAGAACAGTGCAGTGAACGTTC
This sequence comes from Zapus hudsonius, assembly GCA_004024765.1. Taxonomy (NCBI): domain Eukaryota; kingdom Metazoa; phylum Chordata; class Mammalia; order Rodentia; family Dipodidae; genus Zapus; species Zapus hudsonius. The sequence goes on along the minus strand of PVHP010027157.1, from coordinate 20,433 downwards.
TTCTGGAGTCTATGAGTTTCCTATCCATAGGATTATGACTTGGTTTACAGTACCAGGTAAGACTTCTTGCCCACTGAGTGGTTTGTTGCCCACATAGGTGGTGTGCCACTATTTCACAGATGAGTACCTTTTGCCTGGCAGGTTTTACTACTATGGCTTTATAGTATATGTTGAAATCAAGTGTTGTGATAACACCAGATGTGTTCATTTTGCAGAGGACATTTTTGGCTATTTGAGACCTTTTATCCTTTCACATGAATTTTGAAAATTTTATCCTAACTCTGTAAATAATATTGCTGGGGGCTGGAGAGATGGCTCAACAGTTAAGGCACTTGCCTCCAGTGCCTAAGGCCCTGGGTTCAATTCCCCAGGACCCACATAAGCCAGAACCACAAGGTGGTGGCCCTGGTGCACTTTCTCTCTCTCTCTCTCTCTCTCTCTCTCTCTCTCTCTCTCTCTCTCTCTCTCTCTCTCTCTCCTTGAAAATGAATAAATAAAATATTTTTCTAAAAAATGAATATTGCCAGGTTTTTGATTGGAATCACAGTGAATCTATACATTGCTTTGTCTAATCTGGTCATGTTCATAATATTAATTATTCTAACTCGTGAGCATGAAAAGGCCATGTCCTCTTCTTAGGTATCCTTTTTTCCCTTTGTTGTTTTTTATGTTTTCATTGTATAGGTCTTTCTCTTCCTTGATTAGGGATATTCCAATATATTTAATTTTGTGTCTATTATAAGTGGAATAGCTTCCTTGTTTGCTTTCTTCATATGTCTTCCATTGATAAATACAAAAGCTGCTGATTTTGTGATTTTATATCCTGCCACTTTGCTGAAAGCATTTTATTACTTTAAGAGTTTTTTGGTGAATTTGTTTTTATTTATTTATTTATTTATTTATTTATTTATTTATTTATTGGTTCTCATATATAGAATCAAGTCGTCTGCAAATAAGACTAGTTTGACTTCTTTCTTTCATACTTGTAAGCTCTTTATTTATTTATTTATTTTTGCCTGACTGCTTGACCTAAGATTTCAAGTACTGTCTAGAAAAGCAGTGGTGAGAGTGGGCACCTGTCTAGTTCCAGAACTTGATGGGAATACTGCAAGATTTTCCCAATTTAGTATGATATGAGCTTTAAGTCTATTGTATATTTATTTCCTTTATTATGTTGAGATATGATTCCTCTATCCCAATTTTCTCCAGTGTTTTAATCATGAAGGGATGTTATATTTTGTAGAATGTCTTTGTTTCAACTATTGAAATGATCATGTAATTTCTAACATTAAATCTGTTTATGTAAGATATTACATTTAACAATTTCCACATGTTGAACTATTCCTTTATCCCCAGGTTGAAAATGACTTGATCAAAATAAATGATATTTTGACTTCTTCTTGAATTTCGTTTGCAAGAATTCTATTCAGTATTTTTTTATTTAAATTCATCAGAGATATCAGTCTATGATTTTCTATTCTTGTGTCTCTGTCTGGTATCTGCATATTTCACAAAAGGAAACAGGGAGTGGAAGCTCCCTCCATTTCAATTGTGTGAAATAATTTCAGAAATATTAGCTTTAGTTCTTCAATGAAGGTTTGGCAGAATTCAACAGTGAATCTTTCAAGGCCTGAGTTTTAAATTTTTGGGGGTGTCTGAAAACTGTCTACTACTGGTGCTGTTCCTAACCCTCTATCCTATGGACAGATCCAGTATGTGCACAGAGGAAGGACCCTAGTGGGTAGGGGACAGAGAGGAGAGAAATGGGGACACCTTCACATGGTTGGCTGATACAATGTATATACTTATTCATAATAAATATATTTTAAAAACTTCCATTTCATTCAGTGTTACAACTCTATTGATTTATTTTATCTCAGCTGTGTGTAGCTTTGGTAGGCAGCATAAGTCAAGGAATTCATGCATTTCTTCCAGGTTTTCTAACTTTGTAGCCTGTAACATATTACAGGCTTTGTAATATGTTAGGATAATTCTCCGAATTTTGTTGGTATCTGCTATAACATTTTATTTTTTTAATTTCTGATCTTATAGATTTGAGCACTCTTTTTAAAAATTTTGGTCAAGTTGGCTGGGGATTTATGAGTTTTTTTGAAAAGTAGGATCTTTGTTTCATCAACTTTTTAAAAATTGCTTCTTAATTTTAATTCATTGTTTTCTGTCTGATCTTGATTATTTCTTTCCATCTGGTACTTTTGGGTTTGTATTGCTCATGTTTTCCAATGCCTTCAGATGGATTGTTAAATTATTAACTTGAAATTTCTCTGTGTTTTGTAATTGACCCATTCACTGCTATAAACTTCCCTCTTAGGATTGCCTTCAATGTATCCCATATGTTTTGGTGTGTTTATTTTTCATTATCATTCAGCCCTAGAAATTCATAGAGTTCCATTTTATTTCTTTTACTACCCATTCATTGATCTAAATAATAAGTCGTTCAGTTTTTGGGTTTTTGGTGATAACTCTTTTGTATCCCTTGTTATTAATTTCTAGCTTTATTGCACTTGTGGTCTGATATAATTCAGGGGTTATGTCAATTTTCCTGAATTTGTGGAGACATGGTTTATGCCCCAATATATGATCTATTTTAGAGAAGGTCCACGAACTGCTCATAAGAATGTGTATTCTATGTAATTAGGGAGGAATGTTTTTATTTTCTCAAATTTTAAGACCTTTAAAATTTTATATCTGTAACTACATTTCATAATACTTTTAATGTGTTTATATTTGTGTGTGCTGTGGTTTGAATATAAAATTACCCTATAGACTCTTGTATTTGAAACCTTGGCCTCAAGGATTAGGGATTGTTAGTAGGTAGATGACTTTGGGCAAGACTGGAGGTTCTATATATAGCACAGCCTCATATCCAGCTCATGGTCGGCTTCCTGACTGCAAACCCAATGTGAGAAACTAATACTATCCCACTATTACTTTGTCCTTCTTGATATGAAATGTCCCCTTGAAACTTTAAGCTGAAAATAAACCTGTGATGGCTAAGTTTTTTTTTTTTCCATTATGGTTTCCATTTTTTCTTTTTTTTACTCTTTTTTAAATATATATTTATTGTCCATAATGAGTTACATTATTTAGTGGGCAAACAATGAGTTGTTATTCCAAATTCCCCAATGCCCTCCCTCCCCATCCCCAATCAGCTGGATATCCTCCTCCGTGGGGCCGCCTGGATCAGTCCTTGTAGCAGGTTACCATGGATAGCCTAGTATTCAGCCTGGTTCTCCTGGCCCAAGTGTGTTGTTACAGAGGGGTGCCATGCCTCTGGAGAGTCTCCCCTACCACAGCTCTCACACTTTTTCCGTCCCCTCCTCCACTCAGTTACCTGAGTCGTGGTGAGTGAGTATTAAGGCTGCTTTAATGTTGTGAGCTTAGGGGTCTTTGTGTCGAAAATTGTTGGTTTCTGACACCCTGGCTTATCCTGTGTTGATTGAATGGCTGTGGCTGTGGGTCTCTTGTTTGTCCTGTCATTCTCTGTGGAATTCCATATGGATCCTCCATGATATGGCTTTGGTGGCTCATCTCTTGCCAGGATCTCACCTATCTGCCTACGGTCAGATGGTAGGATTAGATGGGCCACAGCTCTGTGGCGACATCCTGACAAATACAAACACATTCTCCATCGGAGAGTGAGATCAGTCTAGGTTAACAAATATACACAATTCTGGATTACCAAGATTCAATTTTTAGTAGCCTCCCCGTCAATTGCTCCCATAGTGCATCTTTTCTTGTGAGCACAATAGTACGGGATCCGGAGCATATTGCCCTGAATCCCCAGTTCCAGTCAAGGGCTCCCCCTCCCTAAGTGGAATAGTTGGCTGAATTTAAAAGCTGTTGATTGTCTCCCCCAGGCCCAGGCTCCTCCATTGCATGAGTGTTCCTTTCATATATATATATGAATATATATATATATATATATGTATATATATGAATATATATATATATATAGTCCATAATGAATTACATTATTTAGTGGGCCAACAATGAGTTGTTAATACCCAATTCCCCAATGCCCCCTTCCATCCCCAATCTCCCAGTAGGAGGTATGGTCAGCCTATTCATGACCTCAGACTGTGTTTCATGCCAGTGGTCTCTGTTTACTCCAGCTGTTCATTGATCAGCTTCCCCTGGCAGCTTGTGCAGTGCCTTCCACCAATACACTAATTACCACCTGGGAGCTGGTTTCCATTCCGGAGCTTGAAGGGTCTCTCCATGCTGATCTATGGCGTTCTGTGGTTTCTTCAGCAACAGGATTTTGCCTCAGGCCTGGAGAGGGCATTTGACAGAATTCGGTCTTGTTTTTGGAACCTCATGGGACACTTTGGTCTACAACTCAGTGAGGGAAGGAACTGGTGCTGGGACCAGGAGTTGTCAGACTGATCATTTATTCACAGGCTTAGACTCTCTCCCCTACTACATATGGCCCCTCTTGCCAGCCCATGCCCACTGCTTGCTCAATAGGTTACAGTATGCTCGTGAGGATTTTATGTTTTGAACCTAAACTAAAGACGTTTCCTTCCCCCATCCCTTACCCCTCATTCATAACCTCTCACTTCTTTCAACTAGTCTGCATAGAGAAAATGGTTATCCTAGTTAAGGTCAGCATATGAGGGAGAATATGTGGCGTTTGATACTCTGATCTTTTGAGTAATACTTAGTAAGATCTGCTCAAAGTCAGACCATTTTTTTCCTAAATTTTGATATGTCATTTTTCCTTTCAGCTGAGTAAAATTCCATCGTGTAAATATACCACAGTTTCTCTGTCCATTCCTCCATGGATGGGCATTTGGGTTGATTCCAATTCTTGGCTATTATGAATTGCGCTGCTATAAATATAGTTGGACAAAAGTTTCTGCATCGAGATGTGGCATCTAGCAAGTAGATATGCCTTAAGTAGAAGGATAGCTGGGTCCATTGGTAGTTCTGTGTCCATTCTGTCCAGGAGTCTCCACACTGCTTTCCATACTGGTTGAACAAGTTTGCAATCCCACCAGCAGTGAATGAGGGTTCCTCTTCCCCTGCATCCTTGCCAGCAATGATTGTTGTTGGTTTTCTTTATGAATGCCATTCTGATCGGAGTAAGGTGGCACCTCATTGTGGTTTTGATTTGCATTTCCCTGATGCTTAAGAATGCTGAGCACTTTCTTAGATGGGACAAGGCCATTTGTGTTTCCTCCTCTGTGAATTCTCTGCTGAGATCAGTGCCCCATTTTGTGAGGGGGCTGTTTGAGATTTTATTATGTATTTTTTTGAGATCACTGTAAGATCTGGAGATTATTCCTTTGAGTTATAGCTGGTAAAGATCATCTCCCAGTTTGATGGGGTTCTTTTGAATCTGAGTATGGTTTGTTTGTCTATACAGAAGCTTTTGAGCCTGATAAGGTCCCATTGGTTAAGTGATTGTTGCATTTCCTAGGCTGCTAGAGTTTTGCTCAGGAAATTTTCCCTTCTTTTATCTCATGTAGAGTCCCTCCAATTTCTTCTTCCATGGTGTTCAGGGTTACAGGATTTATATTGAGGTGTCTGATCCATTTGTAGTTGATTTTTGTGCACTGTGAAAGGAGTAGGACTATTTTCATTTTTTTACACGTGTTTATCCAATTCGTTCAGCACCATTTGTTGAAGATTCTATCTTTGGCCCAGCATACATTGTTGGCACCCTTGTCAAAGACCAAATAACTGAAGTTACTTCCATTTAAAGCTGGGTCTTCAATTCTGTTCCATTGATCTATCTGTCTGTTTTTATGTCAGTACCATGCTGTTTTGGTTACTATGGCTTTGTAGTAAGTTTTGAGATCAGGCATGGTGATACCTTCTGAGTAGGATTTTTTACTTAGAATAGTTTTGGCTATCCGAGGTCTTTTGCCCTTCCAAATAAATTTAGAGATTATTTTTTCTATGTCTGTAAAGAAATAGTTTGGGATTTTTATCAGCATGGCATTGAGTCTGTAAATCGCTTTTGGCAGGATTGCCATTTTTATTTTATTGATTATCCCTATCTATGAGCATGCAATATCTTTCCATCTTCTCACATCCTCCTTTATTTCTTTCTTAAGTGTTTCAATATTTTCCTTATATAAGTCCTTTACAACCTTGGTTAGTGATATTCCAAGGTATTTGATTTTCGTTCAGGCTATAGAAAATGGGACAGTCTCTGTGATGTCTTTTTCTGTCTGATTGTCTTCTGCATATAGAAAAGCTACTGATTTTTCTGTGTTAATTTTGTATCCTGCCACTTTGCTGAAGGCATTGATCACCTTCAAGAGGTTATTGATGGGCTGGAAAGATTGCTCAGCGGGTAAGGCACTCGCCTCCAGTGCCTAAGGACCCGGGTTCAATTCCCCAGGACCCACATAAGCCAGACCCACAAGGTGGTGGTGGCCCTGGTGCTCTCTCTCTCTCTTTATCTCTCTCTCTCTCTCTCTCTCTCTCTCTGATATATAAGGGATCATGTCATCTGCAAAGAGGGATACTTTAATTAGTTCCTTTCTGATTTGTATCCCTTTTATGCCCTTCTTCTGTCTTATTGCTTGGGCTAGAACTTCAAGTACTATGTTAAAGAGCAGTGGTGAGAATGGACACCCCTGTCTTATTACTGAATTGAGTGAGAACTCCGTGAGTTGTTCCCCATTGAGAATGATTTGTGATTTAGGAGTTTTGTAAATTATCTTTATTAAGTTGAGGTATAGGCCGTCTATGCCTATTCTTTCCAGAGCTTTGAACATGAAGTGGTGTTGAATTTTGTCACAGGACTTCTCCACATCTATTGATATAACCATGTGGTTTTTGTGTTTGAGCCCATTAATGTGGTGAATTATATTTATCGACTTTCATATGTTGAACCATCCCTGCATCTGGGATAAAGCCAACTTGGTCAGGGTGGATAATATTTTTGACGTAGCGTTGTATCCAGTTTAATTGATTTTGGTGTAAAGTGTATTTTGTGAGTAATTAATGTAACCACAACCTCTTGCTTTTTACTTCCACATGCCTGATAAACTGTTTTCCATCCTTTTACTCTAAGAAGATTGCTGTCTTTAGAGGTAAAGTGCGTTTACTGAAGACAGCCGATGGAAAGGGTCCATTTTTCTGATCCACTCTGCAAGTCTGTGTCTTTTTATAGGGGAGTTAAGTCCATTTATATTCAGAGATATAACTGTGAGGTTTGCTCTAAGCCCTGCCATGTTGAAGGGTTAATGGGGGTTGTTGTCTGTGCTTCTGTTATTAGCACACTGACTGTTATTGTCATGCCTGATCTCTAGTACTCTTCTGAGGTAGATTTCTTGTTTCTGCTGTGTGGAATATGTCCTGTAGAATCTTCGTTAATTTTGGCTTTGTGTTCAAAAAGTCATAGAGCTGGTTTACTTCATGGAACACTTTCAATTCTTCATCTATTATGAGGGTTAGCTTTGCTGGGTACAGTAGTCTAGGTTGAAAGCCATACTTCTATAGGCCCTGAAAAGCATTATTCCAAGCCCTTCTAGCTTTCATGGTCTCTAATGAGAAGTCTGAGGTAAGTCTGATGGATTTTCCTTTATAAGTTATGGTTTGCTTTTCTCTTGCAGCTTTGAGTATTTTCTCTTTGCTTTCTATGTTAGGCACCTTAATTAAAATGTGTGTTGGAGAATTCCTCTTCATGTCCTGTCTGTTTGGAGTCCTCTGGGCCCCTTGAATATTGAGTGGGCTTTCTCTTGTTAGATAGGGGAATTTTTCTTGAGTAATTCTGTTGAAAACATTTCCTATGCCCTTAGCTTGGGATTCTTCTCCCTCTGGGATCCCATGATTTTAATATTGGGCCTCTTTATGGTATCCCATAGATCCCTCATATTTTGCTCACTTGATTTCTTGAATTTATTGAAACCTATGACATCCTTATTAATTCCTTCTGTCCTGTCCTCAACGTCTGAGAGTCTGTCCTCCAGATTGTTGACTCTGGGACTGATTGATTCTAGGGAGGTTTTTAACAACTCCATTTCTTTTTTGGTTTCTGTTATAATTTTGTTTATAGACTCCAATTCTTTGGTGAGATCCAATTTCCAGTCTATTTTTGTTTTTGCTTAGGGATTCCTGAAAATCATTTTTAAGTTTTCTTAAGTCCCCGTCAAATTTAATCAATTGATTGTCTAGCTCTTCCCGTAGTTGATTCTTCAATTCCCTTAATGTGTTTCTGAATTCATTCATATTTCTCTCTATTAAATTCAGTCTGGTGTCTATGCTTGAGTTGGTAAGCTTCATCTCATTCATGTCTTTTTTCATAGTTTCTATATCAGCCATTAACTGCTTCATATCTGCATTGCAGTTGTGGTCAGGAGTCATATTATTCTCTCTTTGCGATTGTATTTTTGTTTTCCCCACTTCTTTGTCACTTTCCTGTTCCATAATGGGACTATAGGCCCTGAGTTGGGGAGATCCATCTTTAATTGCTGTGGGTTTTTTTTGTTGTTGTTGGTTTCTGCCAATGTCTAGGTAGGGGAGTGGGAATCAGGCACCCTGGGGAGTGCTATTCAGCCCATTTTACTTCCAGTGGAATGATCACCTGGTTTGATTTTAAACAGAGGTCTTTCCTTTTAGGGTGTTCTCTCCTCAGAAAGGCTTAGATCTTAACCCATCTGGATCCCTCTGTATGTGACTGTTTAGTCTTAGAGCCACCACATAGGCCCCTGTCCACAGTTGGTATGCTTTTGTAGAAACAGCCCCAGCACCCCGAACTATAGAGCCCAGTGTTTTCCAACCTGACTGTGCCCTCTGCCCTCCCAGCTCTGGCAGAGGTTCCCAGGTGCCTGAGGCCATTAAGTCTGGGGAAGGGTTGTAACACTCCACCCTAATTCTATATAAAGGGAAAGAAATTCTCTCCGTGTCCCTCCTGCCTGTTTGCTGTTCTGTGTCTGGTGTTGGTGATGGGTTTATCTCTCTGCTTGTACCTGTGAAAGAGGGCCAGCCTCTTTCACTGTTACAGAACTTTCTTCCAATCTGTAGTTTCAATAAATACTTTCCTTCCCCAAATTGTGCCTGGTTTGAAGATTCTTCCCAGAGGTGTGCGGCTGACTATGACAAAACCCTTTCTTTCATTACACTGCTTCTGGTCAGATATTTGTTCACAGTGAGAAAGTATACAGTGTGAGTTCAGGTAAGTAGAAGAAAGAATGTGTGTGCCCATGCATTTGGATACCAAAAGATGTGCATCAGATGTGATGCTTAGGAATGCCACTGACCTCAAGATTTCATGAATTAGGCTAGGATGGCTGGTCAGTAAGCATCTCTAATGCTAATTATAGGCATGTTTTTTAACATAATGTCCAACATCTCCCAACACTTTGAAATGATTTCTTAAAAAATTTTATTTATTTATTTATTTATTTATTTATTTATTTATTTATTTATTTGAGAGAGAGGAAGAGAGAGAGATAGAAATACAGCTTAGGAGCAAGATAGCTTTATTTATTTATTTATTTATTTATTTATTTATTTATTTATTTAATGGTAGGTGGTTAGGTAGGGACTAACCCACAGAAACATGGAAGCTACCTTGCCTGTTCTCACAAGACTAGAAGCTACTTCTGATCCAGTCTCATCCAAGATAGTTGTGAACAAAAAATTTCTCTGCAGCACTTCCTGCTTCTTCCTCACCTCAGCATACCTGTGGTCTGGCCCTTCTTGAGTTAGCCTCTTGAGACCACCAACCAATCAGGCCTTTCCCTTACACACCTGAGTCTGATGATGGGACTCATCCTTGTTGGCTATTTTACCCTTATGAATAAGTCTGGCAATTGTGGATATGTGTTTTGGCCCCTTGGCTCAGGCTGTCTATTTGGCCCTTGTGGTCCTGCAAGCACTGGGATCTTTGCTATATAATGGAGAGCTTTTTGGAAGGGAGAGGGTTTTCCTTTGGGAGCGTTCCTGTTTTCTTTGTTTCCAAGTGTGTAAGAACTTTTATGTATACTTCTTCCCTGAAATGTGATGGAAATCTTCTCTATGCACCTTCCCCAGCCAGACTAGAAATGGGTATAACTTCTTTCTTAAGCATTTCTGCCTGTAACTCTCCCTAATATAATTCATACTTTTCTCTGAATCTATGATTTAATTCTTTATAGATTAGGAAAGAATCCAAAGTTTGAGTCCAAAAATTTGAGATATCCTGCATATTTTTTGGCATGCCAGAGCCTCTTGACAAGGCAAACTAATTCCAGAAACTTTTGTAGGAGAATCAATCTTTTAGAGCTCAGGCCTTTTACTAAATAGAAAAACAGAAAACAGGTAGATACATCTGAAATTATAATTAATTTTATTATTTTTCAAATATAGAAACAAATGCTTTAAAACAAAATTAGTAACATAAATATGACTGAGGGTCACAGAAGGAACAGACTGGAGAATTCAAAAAAAATTTTTTTTTTGCATAGGAAAAAATGTTGTCAAGATAATTGAAATGAGTGTTCACCCATGAATTCTTTACTTCACCTTTAATAACAAATATATTTACTTTGTACAAGAATAGCTTTTATTTCACCATTTTAATGTCAAGTCCAAACAGAAGGCATTCAAAATCAAAACATCACATTATGAGTTAATAAAATATAATCATATGCTATCCATAATTTGAAAACGTATAGATTTATGTACTACCTACATTAAAAGCTCATTGGAACTTAAAAGCTTACACGAAATCCATTTTTTAAAAAAATCAACGATAGTCAAAGATTTAAAGGAAAACAATATGTGGCCATTGGCCAAGACAAACTATTTTTAAATGTATGTTGGCATATTTTGGTCAAATATGGCAGATTTTTTACATGTGTGATGGCTTGATTCATGTTTCCTCCATAAACTCATGTGTTCTGAAAGCTTGATCCCCAGGTGATGGCAATTTGGGAATTGAAACCTTGTTGGAGGTGTGTTATTGGGGGTGGGTTTATGGGGATTATAACCAGCTTCCTCTTGTCAGTGCTTGGCAAAGTCTCTTGTTGTTGGCCAGGAGGTAATGTCTGCCTAACATGGATAGCAAGTTTAGGGAGGGAGGGCAGCCACCATCACAGTGTATCTAGGCAGGTAGATGGAAAAATGCCCTGACAACTTCTTTCTTATTTGTTAAGGTGAATTGGAAACCAAGAGGAATGAGCTTGAGTAACAGTCCACAGAATTCTTCTCTCAGTGTTAAAATACAGGACAGAATTGGAGGCAGAGAATGAAAGCAAAACACAAGACATTGATATTGGGATGTGATTCTTTTATTCATAAATGGTTTCAACTTTTATGTAAAGTAAAATAATATTAGTGGACATAACTGTACTTAAAATAGTGATTCATGAGTATTTCTGAGTTTGCTATTTTCTCAAAGAGTGATTCACTTGGCAGTTAAATGGCATCTAACATATAATTCTCAATAATGGCTTGACAGAATGAAAAAGAAAAAAAACTACTTATACTGGCATCATAACTAGTATTATTTACATTTACTAGTAGGCAATTAAAATACAGAAGATTGGGACATTAAAATTACATTTAGTTTGATATTCATTTTTCAAGCATGAATTATAATTTCTGATAAATGCTTCTAGCCAGTGATATTTTTGTATCATGTCATTGAATCATGTAGCAATCTTTTGTATGAGTTCTATTTTTCCCTTTTTCACGGGAGAAAAAAAACCATAGAAGAGGGGCATTGAATGACATTACATGATTGTGTTGGGCCACATCTAGTTATTCTGGGACCCAAGTAGCCTATGGTACTTCAGGTATGCATGTCAGTCCGAAAATTATTTGTGTTCTGTCTACAATCACTGCAATCTTTAAGGTTAGAGAATCACTAAAGTATTGGTGCAATCATGAGAAGCACAAGGTAATATTGATCATTGATACACTGCATATATTATGATGGTCCCAAATGTTTATAATGCAGTAGAAACCACATGCCCTAGAGACATCATATCCGCCATAGTGTTATGGCACAGTGCATGTGCTGCTGTTTTATTAAATGATATCACATGAAGTATACATAAATTAATATTTGAAAAATATACTACATTACTGTGTTATTGGTTTAGGTGTCTTAATCTATTTTTACCATGATTTCAAAGAAAAATTATAAGGCTGTATGCCATGTGATACCAGCATATGCCCCATGCATCTTGTCATATGTATCTTAATTCTACCATCTTCTCTTGTGCCTGATTCAATTTTATGTTTTTTTTCCTAGCCACTAAATGTACAAAATCCCATTGATGCTGCAAACAAGAGGTCTTATTCAATATTTGACCTGAAAACAAAATAAGATGGGATTAAGGAAATAGTAGGAAATCAAACTTTGCTATCATATATCAGTTTAGCACGTCCCATTGTACCTAGCTGTGATCTGGAAGAATTGAATGATGAAAGCTGTTGAAAGACCAACTTCATTGAGGACAAGACCAACAGGCATTAAAGACAGCTTCCATGTTTTATAAAGAAGCTTCTCAACTGAATTGAAGACCAAGAACAGAAGTGTCTCTTTCTCCCTTCCATGGCCTTCAGAGTAAAGAAACAGAAATGTTTAAGAAGAAGAGTTGATGAATCTACTACTGGTTATGAGTGGCTTAAACAAATCGGTAATTGTTCTTCATTATGTAGACGCTTCAGATACACTGAGGTGCAAACTCTTAGGAAACAAGTTTAATTACAACTCAAGAGACACAAATTTCAGACAGCCTGGACATGTGTTCTGAAGCACTGCAAATTTCAAATGTGTATTAAAAGGGAAAATTAAATGGGAGATAAGGTATAACATGATCGTTTAGACTGATGAAGGCAGAGTCGCAAGAACAAGGAAAGAAAGGAGCTGGGGCTGGTATGACACTTGGGACAACCTGTGAGACCAGAATGCTCCACTCTAATCAAAACTCTTAGTTGGTCATGGGGCTCAAAACTGTAATTCCAACCGTGCAGAAATTCAATGAGACATTGTCTCAAAACAAAATATAGCCTGTAGTTCTCAGCATGTAAATTACAGAATGCCAGAAGTTGCATGCATTAAAATTTCATGTTGAGTTTGATGTGACTACAGCTAGTCTCTGATGTACTCAGGTTGGTATTTTAGGGCACCTCATTCTGCCTTAATGTTTGATATCATTTTTTTCCATAATTATACTGTGTGAATATGTGTGATGAGTCTGAAAATGATGATAGAAAAGCACTTAAATAGTATTTTGAAAGTTTATGTAAGTTGACTTTGGGACAAAATTACTTGACAGAACAAATATAGCAAGATGATAACCTGGTATAACACAACAGAGTAATCTGTCCAGAGGCATGAGATTATAACATATATCCTAGGTGCATTGTGGAATACCATCTAGGTTTGTTTAGTTACATCTTAACATTTTCACATTGACCAAAAACTGCCTAAAGTTTTCTTAAAATGTATCCCCGCTGTTATGTGACATATGACTCTATAGATTTATTAAGGGAATTGACTCAAGATGTTACACATCATAGCACTTAATAAGGCTAATAGTAAACTTTATATAAGCTAGAGCTGTTGGTATGTTCATAGTACACTTAAATCTCATCCTGAGCCATCAAAACCAAAAGAGGGAGATGGCCTAACTCCCAGGAAACCAGAGGAGGATGAGCTCAAGAGATCAACTTATATAAATGTTGGAATTCCAAGTCAGCCTGGGCTAGAGTGAGACCCTACCTTAAAAAACCAAATATATATAATAAAAAATAAAACAAAATTGAATCTAACATGTAGCCTATGTTGGCCCTTACTCTATATTCATGCTGAAACTCAAAATCCAGTGATCCTCCTGCCTCAGCCTTGTGAGTTTTAGGATTACATGTATGTGCTTCCATGCACAAAGGTCACTAACCATTCTTATTCCATGCATTTAATCTCAGGCTTGAGCAGCTATGTGAAATAAATCCATTCTGTAGAGTAGTGAGTAATCTCGCTGATATTTGTGCTGAGTACAACATCATGTCTTTCACCGCTATCTATTGTAGGCATTGAAGATGATACATATATCTAAATATTGTCAACTTAGTTTCACAAAATAGAAATTTAGACATTATCTTTCACTGTCATTTAGTCATGGGATCCTACAAGACGACAGACACCAAATGCTTTTGCTTAAATAGAGCATTACAAATTACTTCAATCATCAGTGACTGTTGATGATGGCATTAGAATAAGAAACTCCAGAAACCTCCTACCTTCAATGCGGTCTTGTGCTAAATATTAATGTCCACTTCAAAGCACATTGGGTTTTATCATTATAAATACATGAATTTAAAAGCCCTTGATATTTCTCCAAATCGTTATAATCTGTACCTTGTGTCACTCAGCCAATTTCTGATGTGAAAAATTAGTCAGTGAAAAAAAAGAATTCTTTCTTTTATCACTTGTCCTTATTTTCGCTTGTATTATATCATTCCCTCATTAAGTATAATCTTCCAATATATATCAAGAGTAAACAATTATTGGGATGGCAAGATGGCTCAGCGGTTAAGGCACTTGCCTCCAGTGCCTAAGGACCCAGGTTCAATTCCCCAGTACCCAGACCCACAAGGTGGTGGCCCTGGTGTTCTCTCTCTCTCTCTCTCTCTCTCTCTCTCTCTCTCTCTCTCTCTCACTCTCTCTCTCTCCCTTTCTCTGTATCTCTCTGCTTGAAAATGAATAAATAAAATATTTTTAAAAAAGAGTAAACAATTATTAATTTTCCCAAGAAGACTCTTTGATCCAAATATGTCTCTTAGTCTTCAGAAAAAACATTTCAAACACTTCTTACAAAGGCATTGTATAATCTCTTGAGTTAGAATAATAAATAAGACTTTCCTTGTTCTTAAAAGTGCCACATGTCAGTGACAATAATGTCACTTTCTTGGTCAAGTCATGTGGCCTGTTTCATAAAATACATGTTATCTGCAGCATGAAAGAAATGAAAGAGTGGTTAATTTATATTTCTGTCTGTCCTTTCCAAATATGAATATTAGTGGTTTAATGATGAGGACTTATTCATTAAGGTGTACACACATTCTAAGATAAGTCTTTCCTAAGTCCTTACAAATGGATATAAAAATAAGACAATTTTAGATGATAACTTTTAAAGGACTTGACCCATTTGTCCAATTTTCATTATATAATACTATATTTGTGCTTTTTTATACATCACTATTATGAGCTGCTTATGTTTTAGAGCTATAATTCTATTTGTTTTTAATCTTAGAATTCTCTGACGGAGTAGCTTCTCAACATGGGTTCCTAATGGATTAAAAAATCATAATTTGAAGACATGAATGATAAATTAATGTCATGTTGGTAAATGAATAGATATTCTCCTAGGACATAAATATTTTAACATTTTGTTATTGCACGAGGACTAGCATTGTCTCATTGAGGTACATTTGATGTTTATTAAAACACAGTGTCTCATTTGAGAGCTATTTGCATCACATAAACCTGAGATGAAAAGAAAATCTAACATAAGTGTGTACAAATAGCCAAATACAAATATTAAAAGCTATACTATTAAAGAAGCTAGAAAAGAAATTGTTTTTAATTATTAAAGATTTAATTTTGTCTATAACCAATAATGATTTTTTAAATATTTTATTATGTAGGAACAAATGTCTTAAAAAACTCATAACAGACTCACTATTAGAGCAAAAATGTTTAAATATAATGCTACAAAACCTAGACACAATTGAGAATTACTTTAAGATGGTTATTCAATGTTTAATGGACTCTGCTTAAACATTTACAACACTGGTTCTCAGACTATTTGTTAAAGCAAAAGAAGCATATGATTACTACAAAATTTACTGTGACTCCCAAGGTAGCAAATGGAAAAATTAGCTGAAGTTTGGATGAAGTATTTGCATCGCTGCCTGCTCCATCGTCTCTTATCCAAGGCCTATGCAGAACCTAAATGTTTTGCAGAGAAGAATATGTGTGTCGTGTCATCTTCGTGTGAATGTTAGAAATTGATACTCACTTCAACTTCTTGTACATTTTACCCAGTAGATGATACCTACATTATCCCACATTTGTGCTCAGGCAAACTTCTGCCCAAGGAAAAGATGAGATAGGAAGTATTTATCTCCAAAGCATTGTGACCTGAATTACCAATCACCCAGGACATCTCTGGATGTGTCTCTGAGGGTGTTCCCTGAGAGGACTGAGGAGGAAAGACAATCCAGAATGTGGGATGAATAATCTGGTGGGCAGAGGACATAAATAAAATAAAAGGGAAGAAAGACGCCATGTGAGTATCTACAGGCTTCCCTCTCTCTTCTTGCTTGTCACCTCTCCAGTGAGCAGACATCCCTGCAACCAGGCTCACCTGACAAGAACATGTTACCTAGCAACCATGGATTGCACCTCTGAAGCCACAAGCTAAAAGAAAACCTTCCTCCCTTAAAAGTCTAAGTCAGATCTTTTGGTCACAGTGACAAAATTCTAAAGCACACATCGTGTGTGCACATTTGTGGAGCTGGTGTGTGAAGCCCGGGCATTGGACACCCTAGCTAGGCAAACCCTCTATGAAGGCACTCTTTGCCTAGCCCAAGGGCATTCCTGACTTCTCACTGCCTTGTTCCTGTAGTTCATATTCCTTGAGACATTATCTCCACTTCTTACTTTACCTCTTTTTCCTTCAATTAATATTTTCCTCTGTATCTATATCTGCATTTTTGATACATGTTGTCTGACCTCAGAGAATATTTTTTAATATTTTATTTATTCATTTTCAAGCAGAGAGAGAGAGAGAGAGAGAGAGAGAGAGAGAGAGAGCACCAGGGCCACCACCTTGTGGATCTGACTTATGTGTGTCCTGGGGAATTAACCTGGGGCCTTAGGAACTGGAGGCAACTGCCTTAACCGCTGAGCCATCTCTCCAGCCCTGACCTCATAGAATATTGGCCCCAAACTGAGGCCAGATTTTTACATTTATTTGTGATTAAAAAAAAAAAAACTGTCCCCTAAATCTTCATCAGTCTTATGACCGTGAGCTATCATCAACTGTGCTCTTTGACTTGAGCTAAAGAGAAGCTCATAGCTGGCTCCTGATACCCCGAGTTCCTGCAGTCAGGGCCCCTACTTGTCAATACCAGAGCCAAAGAGCTGCTTATAGGACTACCCAATCTGTTTCTGCCTTTCAGCAAGAAGCAGCTATGTGACTTAGAAATCAGACATTAAAGGGAAAAGTGGTTGCCTCCTTATCTCTAGTTATGTTGCTCCAGGTACTTCCTCTCTGAATGTCCACTCTCAGGACTAGAGACCATGATGTAACTGTGGACAAAATTTACAAAACACAGGAGTCTATGGGGGACACATTTTTTTTTCAAACCACTACTCTAAATGTCTTCAAAGATTATGCAAGGCGAGTGGAATTTTTAAATTTATTTTTATTATCTGCCTTGTACGATTTACTGTCTAATCAGTGCTTGTCACATAATTTCAAGTATTAACTATGCATTTTTAATAAAGTATTTTAATAGCAATTAACAAAACCTACATACCATGCCACATTGCCCTGGTAATTTTTGTAGCAAAAATACTATATTCCTCAATTTTTCCCCAAATTAAGAGAGAACACGGTTCTCCCAAATATATTGTTTTATTTTGCCTTTTGCAACTGTGATCTAAGAGTCCCATAATATATACTAAATTGCAGTCAATTACAAAACAGCATTAAAAGTACTTTCTCTTTTACCTTAATGGAAGAAAATAATTATCTCTTGTTATTTTGAGTGACCTTCTTTACTTTTCTTGAAGACATATGCAAGCATCTATTTAGATTTAAAAAATTGAATGTGGTTTTAGATATTTAAATCTTTTATATTTCCTCTCAATTTTTACATTGAAGCCCTCCTTTTAATACATGTATAGTACACTGTTTATTTCAAAAAAAAATCCATCAAGCTTTCCATTTGAGCAAATAAGATGTTCGTTGTCATGGTGTTGCCCTTGACTTGTTTCAAAGTACAGTTTTCAATAACATTTTTCACTTAAAAATATAGCAAATTACTACCTAGGTAAAGTAGCAAAGGACACTACACAGGGATCCCATGGTAAATTCTGTAAGAATGTAAGTTCAATGTCGTTTTTGGAAATGTCACTAAAAGCTCATGGTTTATACATAGAATTTCTCCAAACTTTGACAATTCTCATAACAACCTCAAGCTAAATAATTACAGTTTCCTTCAGTTTCTCTACAAGTAGCTTTACTTATAGCTCTGACAAAATGCTACATAAGAAGAGACTTAAGGGAATAAGGACTTATTTTGTCTTTAATTGTATCAACACTGATTGAAAGTATAAAGTCCAAGACTTCTGAAACTCAAGGCATTCTCTTAACCCTAGGGTCCTATAACTAATCACCCCCTCCCCATTATTGGCTTTTCATATAAAATAGCACAAAAACCACTTCCATTGAAAAGGGAAGGAAATTAGGTCATGATAATAAATCATTGGGCCAAAGCAAGATGAAAATCCTGCAAGATGAATACCAAATCCGGACTCTCCATGGGCAACATCCATGTGCCATAGTGGAACTCTTTAGGCTTCACAAGTCTTAGTAGTTACATCCCTACAGCTTTGTTGCCTGTAAACAGACGTAGCCTCTCTTTTGAGCCAGAGCCACTCCATGACTGCAACTTTCCTTGGAAGAAGGCCATGGTCCAGGCATCTCAGCCATCCCAGGAACTCCACTCTGTCTTCACAGGTACATTCAGGGGCTTCTTAGGGCCTCCTTAGGAGATTCCAACTCTGCCATGCATTAGGTGGCTTTTGTGCTTTCTGAAACTATGGTGCAAGACTCTAAGGAACCTTTAAAGGTAGGAGGATTGCTGTGAGTTTGAGGCCACCCTGAGACTACATCGTGAATTCCAGGTTAGCCTGGGCTAGAGTGAGACCTTACCTCAAAAAACCAAACCAACCAAACAAAGACAGGAGCACATGTGCAATGCTATTGGTTATTCCTCCAAACTTAGATGTAGCCTGCTCCCTTACAGAGTACTTTAGCTGCAGTGTGTTGACCCTGGGGAAACACTTACTAGTGGTTGTTTTCAAGCAGGGAACCAGCTCACAACATTCTTACGTTTAGACTTTCTCAAACAAACTTGCTTCCTCATAAGATGGGCATTTGATGAATAGTATCTTACCATTAGGGCATCTTCCCTGTTGTCCCTGTTCAATAGAGGAGGTTTCTCATTGACAGTGACAATCTCTATAACAAGTAGCACCCTCTCTGTTGGTCACATTAAACATGATCTCCTTTCCTTGGGGAACATCATATTTTATGATATATTTTTCTGTCTTCTGTCTCTCTCTCTCTCTCTCTCTCTCTCTCTCTCTCTCTCTCTCTCTCTCTCTCTCTCTCTCTCTCTCTCTCTCTCTCTCTCTCTCTCTCTCTCTCGATCACTGTAAGGTCAAAGAGAAGAAGACATTCCATAACCTGAATGGTATCTTTTCTAGAAATTTCATTTGACAAATATTATTCTCTGTGAGCCCATGAGTTTTGAATTAAGCTTCAATCAAGTTCTCAGTAATAGGGCAGAATGCAGCCAGCATATCTGATAGACAATCACTCAAATGGCATAGTCCCTGTTCTCTGAAACTTCATGAGCTGAGCCTTCACTGTTTACATTTCTCTAAGCATGCTAATCTCACAAACTCACACCAAAATCGCCTATTAGGGCCTTTTTACTGCTGTCTGATACATTTTGGCCTGAAGCTACAAACTCTTCCACATTCATACAGCAACCAATTCTAAATGTCTACACACCACCTTGTCAGAGTTATCATAACAAGGACCCTACATCTCAGGAGCGTTTTTATTTTTGCATTATTTACTTTCCTTGGGGCTGTGAGGAAACACCAGACAGGAAGCAGCTTAAGGTAGAGAGTTTGTTTGAGGTTACAGTTTCAGGGGACACAGTCCATCAAGGTGGTGAATTCATGTGCAAGGCAGGTGATCACATTCAGTCCTGGAAGTCAGCTAGTTTTCTCCTTTTCATCAGGCCAGGATTTCAGTCCAAAGGGTGGTACAACAATTAGGGTGGGTCTTCCTCAGCTTAATTAACCCAGTACAGACACTCCTTTACAAGTATACATTGAGGCTTTTCTCCTAGATGATGCTAGATTGTGTCAAGTTTGACAATCAATTTTCATCCTCACAATTCCAGGTCATCAACTTTTCTTCAAGGAGAATAAGGCTGAGTCATTTTAAAAATTTTATTTGTTCATGAGAGAGAGGGGAAGGGAGACAGAAAGAGAGAAAATGAGAATATGGACACACTAGGGTCTATTGTAGCTGCAAACAAACTCCAGATGCATGTAACTTCATACATGGGGAATAAAATCTGAGTTGCATGCTTTGCAAGTAAGTGCTTTTAACCATGGAGCCATCTCTCCCATCCTCTTGTTTTTTT
>PVHP010027156.1:0-24102 GCA_004024765.1 Zapus hudsonius | reverse complement strand
GTTTCAGGACTGGATTTTTCCTTCAAAGGCATACACCCAGTGATTCATTTCTTCCAACTAGATCCCACCACCCAAGAGCCTATTAGCTATGAATTCATCAATGGATTGAAATTCCACCTTCACAATCTAACCACCTTTCATTTAGCACCAGTTGAGTACCAAACCTTGATTCAACACATGAACCATTTGGAGAATACTTTTTATCCAAATCATAACAAATTTAGATAGATGGATAATGAGTGGTGTTTTGTTTTTGTTTTTTTTTAAATATAAATTTATTGTCCATAATGAGTTACATTATTTAGTGGGCAAACCATGAGTTGTTATCCCAAATTCCCCAATTCCCCCTCCCCCTCCCTGATCAGTGTGTTTTTAACCATGAAAAATTCTAATTTCTGCCTAAATCTTTCAAATAGTCTCAGAAAAAAATACCCTGTATAAATGAAATTTCCTTCATTTTTATGAGCAAACTCAGACTCTCATTGATTAGTGCCAATTCACTACTTCTAAGGGACAGAGCCTAGATTCATTCACTCAATCATTACTTATTTGAGGCGTGGATATGGTCTAAGGACTTGGGACTGAGAAGAAAAGACAAAATTAGGCGGCCAAAATAGCTCAGTTGGGAGAGCGTTAGGCTGAAGAAAAGACAAAATTCCCATCTTCACAGAGTTTACATGCTAGAGAGATAAGATTGATCGACTGCACACAAATGAGTAGATATAACCGCTAATTTCATATTTTGTTAAATCTATGAAGAAAATACCAGAGGAATCAAATTGCAAGTTGCTTACTATGGAGTCTTAAAATGCTTACTCTGGGTTCAGGGAAGAAAGGCTTGTTTAGCAAAGGTAAATGGCTCCTGCAGGCTAGGTCATCGGTGAAGGCAGCTTGCATTAGAGCTCAGACCATGCAGTGGAGCAAAGGACAATGTTCAGATCTAAGCACTCAGCATACAGAAAAAGGACTGGATGGGGAAGAAGTACACAGCATAAAGCATGTGGGATCCCAGATTTACTTTTATTATTTTGTTCTTATGAGACAGATTGTTATGTAGCCCAGGATTGCCTTGAGCTCACTACATAGTTAAGGCTGACCTTGAACTCCTAATCCTTCTGCCTCCACCTTCCCAAGTGCAGGAATTACAGGTGTGCACCACCACACCTGCCTGTGAGTCCAGGTTCTAAAGCTGGGCTCTTCACCCTGATCAGGTTTGTAACCTGGGACCAGTAATCTGTTTGATTACTATGAAGGGATGATAGTGTAAGGTGTGTGTGTGTGTGTTTTCACAGGGTTAGGATCATATTCACTAATAAGTACTATGTCTATTATGGACACATTAGCTAAGTTAAGCGAATGTGCAAATGACTGACAATTCTGGATTGGAGACTCACATTAACTAAGAAGAGAGAGGTTGAGAGAGGAGCAGGGCGGTGGAAAGGGGGATGGAAGAAGGAAGCCTATAGTTCTGTTTAGAACACACAGTTTGTGGGCAGAGATGGGGAAGTCTGGAGTTCAAGGAAAGATATGAACTGAACTGGGAATGATAGATATACTAAAAGCCAGGCCTCAGGATGAGCTCACTGTCGGGGAGCAATGTAAATGGACAAAGACCCCATCAGCCTGGGGAGGTGGCCAGAGGAGGTGGGCCAGGGCATGACATCAATGCCTGCACATCTGGTTTTTACATGGCTCCCTATATCACTGGGGAGCGGCCAGAGCGCCTGCCTCAGGAGGCCCCACAGACATGAAAGCCTCTTTATATATCGCTAGTGCTGAGGATCTGTGGCTTCCGGCCTGGACCCTGATGACAGAAATTTTTCCATTTACGCTTTACAGTGGCACAAAGACACTGTGGTATTAATCTGCTGGCTGTGTTTACCCTGAGGTGGTTTTAATGCAATCATAGTTATATATGGCCCTGAAGGCCAGATCAGCCGCTTTATATTATGTCATGATGAGATACTTTTCTGTACTTGAATGCATGGGCATCTCCAATTTACAAAGATGTTTTGGTTCAGAATTCTAGAACTGAAAAAGAATGTTTCCATGGACACTATATTATTCGTGACAGTTTGATTCTCAGTCAGCCCACAAAGCCCTGGCTAACCCACAAGGATCTGAAGCCAGCATAGTGAGGATGTAGACCCCAAAGAAGAGAAATAAGAGGTTTGGCTTGGATTCCTTTAAATACAAGGAATATATCCCCCGCTCTCTCTTTTAGCCCTGGCAAGGTTAAGGACAAGCAGTCGCCTGCTGCGTGGAAAGAAGCAAGGAAGGGAAGCGCTCTGGCTAGCTACCCACATGTAACCAGTTCTTGTGGAAAAACACAGGGGTGCACATCGACGAAAAGAATGTCAGGGAAGATGGGACTTGAAACCTAGTCGTAGCTTTGATATTCACCTTTGCTGAGACATGAAGACGCTTCTTGGAATTTTGTAACGGTTATAATAGCCCCCAATTTCATATGACAGCCAACATGATACATGCACTGTTGTCAGAAATAAACCATAAATTTTAAAAAGAAAATTCATATTTCTAAAAAGTATTCATATAGGACTGAGGAGATGGCTTGCTTACAGAACCTGTCTGTCCAGGGATCAGTTCCCCAGTACCCATAGAAAGACAGATGCCCAATGGGGGCGTATGCATTTCAGAGTTTAATTGCAGTGTCAAGAGACCCTGGCACACCCATTCTCTGTCTCTCTCAAATAAATAAAAAATCTTAAAATAATCATATATAAATTATGTGCATCTATGTGTATTTATGTGTGATGGTTTTGGAGGTGGGAAGATCTAAATATCTATTCATTCCTTTCCTTTTTATCATACAGCCCAATATCTCTTGGCTTTTAAAAAATTAATGCTCTTAGGAAACTTGGAATGGCATAGTTGGAACAATGTGGGACAGAAAAAAACAAATGAGATTTGAAAGAAAGCGAGGAATTCAAGCCCAGCAGGAGTTTTATTCACAGTAGCACTGTGATTAGTTCACCTAATTTCTCGTTTGCTCTTCCACTTTTTCCCACCAGATGCGTCAGCAAGCTGTCATAAATGATCAAATTTCAGCTTTCTAGGGCTTCAGTGTATGCTTCGAAGGGTTTGGTTTCTGAAAAGTTGCCTTCAAAACGAATCTAAAATATCATTACACACGATTATTTCTTATATTAACACTACTCCATTCCGGCTAAGCCAGAATGAATTCTGGTTAAGTTTCATGACATTACAAGTGACTTCCCAACATGACTTGAGCTCTTGTGGGACAGTGACATCCACACTTTCCTCTGCTGATGTCCTTTTGAGGCTGTTGGTATTGCACATAAGATACTGCAAAGCAAAAGTCATACAGAAAATACACATTTGAACTGTAGAATTTATGCGGCGTTCTGCAAGGATTCTGCAGAATGTCAAGTACAAGTCTCAAAGAGCTGGAAAGATCACCCAGTGGCAAAAGGCACTTACTCGTGTGCAAAGCCTGATGTCTAGGGTTCGATTCCCCTGTGCCCATGTAAGGCCAGATGCACAAATTGGTGGATGTAGCTGGAGTTCGTTTGCAGTGGCAGGAGGACCTGGCACACCTTCTCTCTCTCTCTCTCTCTTTCTCTCTCTCTCTCTCTCTCTCTCTCTCTCTCTCTCTCTCTCTCTCTCTCTCTCTCTCTCTCTCTCTCTCCTCTTTCTCAAATAAATACATAAATCTTAAAGGGGGGGTTGAACTGCTGGGGAAATGGCTCAGCAGTTAAAGGAGTTTGTTCCACAAGCCTGCCATCAGCGTACAATCCCAGCACACACAGAAAACTCGAAACAAAGCTGCAGACCTGTTTGTAATTCCACACACCTCCGGTGGGAGGTGGAGCCCAGGTAGTCTGCCTTCCCAGCAGTAAAACTGCAAGAGACCCATGTCCTAATAAGGTGGAAGGAAGACCAATGCTCTGAGGATGTTCTCTCCTCCCCACACTCTGGGCCTGGTATGCATGTACCTGTGCACACACTCAGATGTGCACACACTCAGACATGCACACACTCAGATGCGCTCACTCAGGCACACAAGTGTTTCCATTTCCTCCTGCATGAACAGGCCACCCAGAAGGAAACCTGACACCGTGACTCCTTCCCACTTCAAAGCATGGCAAGGCCTATGCTGTTTTGAAGGGGTCTTAACAATTGTCAGGGATTATGTAGGTGCATTAAATGAAGATAACTATTTTAGTTACCTTTAACTCATTCAGTCAGCCATTTGATCATTGTAACACATAATAAATTGCATTCAAGATACATGTTAATTTTGGAAAATGCAGGTCAATTTAACACTAAGCATGTATTTATTACCATCAAATAACTATGCTTATTTCTCACTTCTTTAATCCAATCTTTCCACTTAATCTGTTAGCAAAAGCCTTATAATCAGAATATTAAAATAATCTCAGATGCAGTAAAGACATTCTTAACTTCAACTTTGTTCTCTCAATGGAAAATCTTATAACAATTTTTGTATCTTGATGTATTGTCTAATGCATTCATATTTTGATCTTCTGAAGAGATCACAATTAATTCTCTATAGTTATTCTTCTATTATGAAAGAAATTACCCCAGGCAAGGAAAGCTTCTTTTACTGACCTTCAGTGAAGCTAGGGGCTGCGGCTGAGGGTGAAACTGGTCTAGTGATCTATCAGGATGTTGAACTTGGCTGCATAACTTCTTCACTTTCTCCACGACTTTGTAAATTTCCTGGTCACAAAACATGCCTGAGCTGGCATGGTGCTGCATGCCTGTGATCCCAGCACTTAAGAGGTCAAGGTGGAGCATCCTGAACTTGAGGCTGGCGTGGAGTACATCAGAAGACCCTATCTCTACATAACTAAATAAATAACACACATTTAAATTCCTAAACCATCCACAAACGTGAAAGATGACAGGAAAAGAATATCAAAGAATGTGGGTGTAGATGGCTCCCCAATGTCATCAGAAACCCTCTGTTGTTTTGGCACACTTGACGTGTGAGTCTTAAGAATATTCTCAGGAATTTTCCAACTAAAATAATTCAGTGTTGTACCTTTTTATTATGGAGGGGTTTTGGTTTTTTTTTTGGGGGGTTTTTTGTCTGTGCTGTCTTTGAAGAATTCTTAAATGCTCTCTGAAGTGTGTCTTGCACATGCTACATGTCTAATAATTTCACTATTTAGAAAAAAAATTGGTTACTTTATAATGCTCAATTAACTGAATTATAAACTAGGCATAGATGATTCATTTAGGCACATTATCTTTACCTTTGCTGTCAATCCAAAAAAAGCTCAAAGCAGGTTATAAGCAATTAGACAAATAGGAAAGTATAAATATGAATAATCACTTACTGACTTTTCTCTTTCTGAGACAGAGTCTTGTTCTAGCCCAGGTTGACTTGGAACTCACTCTGTAACCCAGGCTGGCCTCTACCTCATGGCGATCCTCCTGCCTCAGTCTTGGGGTGTTTATGCTATACCTGCCACTATTTGCTAACTTTTTGTGTTGACAATCCACATAAAATTTAGTCTATAGTCAACATGAATACTTTCACAGACTTGTTCAAGGAAGCAAGTACAAAGAGAAAGTCTATAATTTGAATTACAAATATGTCAACTCTATAGACAACTTGAGACATTATGGAAGGCATTTGTGCACCTGCCTCCAGAACAGCCATTCATTCATTCAACCGATATTTATGGAGACCTGCTAACCTAGAAACTGTTCTAAGGAGCTGCAGATTGGGCCTCATGGAGGAGCTCAGACAGCAGATTCGCACTTGTATGTCCGCAGATGGCAACGGGGCTCCTGGCTCCGTGGCAGCGGCACAGCAAGGAAGGTGTCAGGCAACGCTGAAGGGCTGGGTGGGAGAGCTTTAACAGAATGTTTGCAAAGCCTCGCTGAAGAGGCAGCTTCTGAGAAAATAACCTGGAGCAGCTAAGGACGTGAACCACGCAGCTTCCCTTGCCAGGGTCAGAAGGCTCTGAGCAGAGCAAGTGTGTGCGGGGCGGGTCCTGCCAGTCCCTGGACTGCCTCCTGCGTCTAGCTTTGACATGTTTTTCCTTCTTTTTTTTTTAAAAAAAAAAATATATATATATATTGTCCATAATTAGTTATATTATTTAGTGGGCAAACAATGCGTTGTTATCCCGAATTCCCCAATTCCCCCCCTCCCCATCCCTGATCAGTTGGATATCCTCCTTCGTGGGCTGTCTGTTTTAGTCCTTGTGGCAGGGGATCCTGGATATCCTAGTACTCAGCCCGGTCTTCCTGGCCCAAGTGTGTTGTTACTGATGGGTGCCATGCCTCTGGACCAACCAACCATAGGTCAATGGCTGAGATCCTGGCAAGAGAGGAGCCACCACAGTCATATCGTGGAGGATCCATAGGGAACCCAGCAGACAATGACAGATGAACAAGGGACCTATAACCACAGCCATTCAATCAACACAGGATAGGCCATTGAGACAGGAACCAAGGATTTTCGACACAAGGACCCCTAAGCTCGCAACATTAAAGCAGCCTTAATACTCACCCACCACGACTCAGGGAAATGTTTTCCTTCTTCTAACGTCAAGTTCACTCTGGTACTGAGCTCTAATGCTCTGATTTATACTGTTCAAACCACGAACTTCACACCAGTGGCCTTTCCGGATGGGTATCATAATCTTTGCAAGATAGCACGGGAGGGCTGAGGAGGTGGTCCAGCCAGCCAAGCACTTACCCCTCAGCCCTAGCTGAGACCCTCCGCACCCATGTCAGTGATGAGCTGTCATGGTGGCCTGCCTATAATCCCAGATACAAGGACAAGCTGGTTAGCCAGACTAGCTCTGGGTTCAAGGAGCGACTCTGTCTCAATTAACAAGATGGAGTGACTGAAGAATCCAGTGTCAGCCTCTGACCTCCACACACTTAGACACCTGCACACACATGTGCACCCACATATGAAAACATGCACACACATACATGCATACTGCGTACATATGGGCACACAAAAAAGCAATAAATAAATGGTATAGAGCAACTGTGGTTCATTTCTAAATATTTTGTAATTTACATGAGTAATTCTGTATCTATTATTATCTCAGTGGTTGTCTTAAATTTCCTACTTGTTGGAGGCAATCAGGCCACCGCTCCCTTTTATTACTGATTTCTAAGTTTGATGCCGTCTGTCCCAAGCAATGCTGCTCTGGAAAATGATTCATCCACGTCTTTGAGATTTGCTTTTTAGCTGCTCTTACCAATTTTTGTTTAAATATCCCCACGAGAAAGAGCAGAATATATTTTCACAATCATTGGAAACAGTGATTATAAGCAGTCATGAGATCAAACTAAACCAGGTTGTCACAGCTGTCGAACCGAAACCCCCTACTAGGTTTTGCCTGCTGGGCCAATGACTGTGAGAGGCTATAGTTTTAAATCTCCTGCTGGAACTGTGGGTTTCTCCTTATAATTCTGTCCACTTTTGCCTTGAGGCTTTCCTGGTAAGTGAATGTAATTAAGTTTAGAATGCTTATCTTCTTGGCAATGGTTATTTTTGCTTCTGCTATGAAATCTATTCAATCCAATATTAAAAATATCATTATTTAAATATCAGTCTGATACTCAAGGCTGCTATTCCAATTACAAATACATGTCATAGCTCTTTGTATTTTCTTCCTTGAACAGTTTTGTGAAACGATGTTTTAGCTTGGTTTTTAAACAATGTCATCTTATTTTAAATGCAATCAGGCTTCATTTTTATTTTATTTATTTGCAAGCAGAGATGGAGAGAGAAAGGGAGAGGGAGGAAAGACAGAGAAAGAGCATGCCAGGGCCTCCAGCCACTACAAACAAACTCCAGATGCATGTGCCACTTTGTGCGTTGTAAGCTAATTTTATATAGACATTAAATTTATCTGTCAAATTCTGACTTTGGTTTTCTATTCATCATGGTTTTTTGTTCCTTTTGTTTTGCATTTTTTTCCTACTTTAAATTGGATGGGTTGAGTATCTTGTTTCCCATATTTGCTTGGAGATCAGGTATTTTATTTCTGCGGTTTTATGTTTTCAATATTTTCTACTAGAACTAATACAGACAGAACTTTATATGTATTTAGTATCCTTATCACAGCCCAGTATAATGTATAACTCTTAACTAAATTATTAAAAGTGAGATTTTGTCCACCCTTAATATTATATTATTGTCGATATTTCAGCTCTAGGTTTTAAAAATGAAGTCTAAGCTATAATCGTTTTGTATGTGTGGCTTGTGCATGTGTGTATGTATGCATGTTCATATGTGTGTAGTTGCAAGTGGACGCGTGCACATGCATGTGGAGAGGTCAGAGGTCAATATTGGATGCTTTCTCAAACCACCATCTTGCTGTTTGAGACAGGGTCTCACTGAACTTGAAGCTCACCGGCTTGCTTAGACTAGTTAACCAGCAAGTCTTAGGGGTCCTTTCATCTCTGCCTGGGTTACAAGGCGCCCCGCCATGCCTGGCTTTCCTGTGGGTCTCATGCTTGTGCAGGAAAGCACTTCACTGACAGCCATTTCAAAGCAGCAGGGTCCTTCCTCGCCTCCTCCTCCTCACCTCCATTCTCCCACCCCAACCCCTCAGCATTCCCTCCCTCTACTTTCATCCACATGTGTTTACCGTTCCCCACCGAGCTCTCCCACCATGGCCTCCTCTCTGGGAATCCGTAGACATTCACTCCAGTTTCAACATACCCAGCTAAGATTCCAAAGCAAGAATTACAGACGACAGAGAACAGGCAGCGTCGGTTTTCCTGCAAATTTCCTAGTTTCATTTTTCTTTATAGATGAGCAGAATTCCTTATGCCTATGGACCACGTTTTCATTAGTCATTCATCAGTTGATTAACATCTAGTTGACTCCATCTCTTAGTGATTGTGATCAAAGCTGCTATGGCCATGGACATGCGCGCATCTCTGTCGTAGTCGGGTGTAGAGTCTGAGAGATACACCCAGGAGTGGTACAGCTCTCTCTTCCTGTTTTCTCCACAGCCTCATGAGGGGACATTAAAACTCTACTCTTCTTGAGGTCTTAGAAGTCATTAACTTTTGTTTCCCTTGAAAGCAGGCCCAGAGAAAAGGACTCAAGAATATACATATTCTTTGGTAGATACATAGAACTCCAGTTAGACAGACAGAGAAAGAGAGAGAGAACCATCTGAGTGTATTTTCCAGCCAAGGACCTCCATGGATTAGTAAGTAGGAAACTGGAAAATTATATAAAAAGTGCTTGGGTGTTGCCCCCCCTCCCAAAGGCTGATGAAGGACTTTGTCTTTTCATACCTCATACCTGAGGAATTGTTGGTGGAGAGTCCATAGGGCAGAGAGAAGAGAAAACAGTATTCACTGATATCTCTAACATGCCATGTGCCATCAGAGCTGTGAGGAAGGAAAACTCCAGATTCCATAGACGTGGATCCAGGCAGTTAGAAGTCCACAAACATTCCCTGAAAGGCTCAAGGAACGCAGAATGAGCCCCGTGTCTGCCACAGCATCCTCGTGGATGGTACTATTCTCTCGTGATTGAAATACCTCTAATGACGTTTTCTCTTTGCTCTGGGTTCTTGGAGATTTTCTGTTATGTGTTTAACAAGATACTTACACTTTCAGTCACATATTTTATTAGTCCCTTTAAAGAAAGAACGTTTATAGTTAGAAAGTCTGCTGAGACCAGTCCCCATAATGCTAGAAACCAAATCATTCTCAGTATTCTAATTGTATAAAATTATAACCTGTCTCATGATTCCTAATGTTTGACAATTTTTCCATATATGTACATGTAAGTTGACCTTCAGAGAAAAGTATTTCTCTAATATATTATAGATACTTATATACAGGTTATCACTATTCCAGCAAAAGCAATAAACATTATTTCACTTATACTCTTACATACTTACACCTGGGTATCTTTAGCAAAAATTCTTAGTACTAAACTGCATGGGTCAAATCTACTAAGATTTTTAAAAAATTACCAAGCCCACCTAGATTTTTACCATTTTATATTCTCATCTAAACCATGTCAGAGTCTCTTTTCCTCACTAAATAGTCTCTAAAATCATTCAATTTTTTTGATGAGTCTATTAATAAAAAATAAATAATTTAATTGGTTTTATTGTAATTACTAGAGAAGATAAATAATATGGACATTTCTGGTCATTTGATATTCATTTGTATGGTTTTGCTCCATTTTTTATTAGTCTGCGTTTTAAATTAAACTCCTAAGAACTTTATATATTCTGAACACTAGCTCTTTGTCATTTATCTTGGGCATGCTTTTTGAAGGTTATATTTCATCTTTTGAATTTGTTTATTGTTTTATTACCCATGTAAAATTTTATGTAACCAACTTCATCTATTTTTGGCCTTGCGGTATCTCATTTTCATATCATGCATTTAAAAAGGCCACCATGATTATTAATTATAAAAAGAATTTAAGCAGTTATTGAATACGTACTATGAACTGGATCTGCCATGGGAGGAACGGGAGCAGGATGAATAAGAGGCTCTATTGCTTCTAAGTATCATGTTAAATATAAAATATTTTGTTCTGTAAAAGGAATGAAGTAAATAGACCTTTCCCCCTCCACAAACAAGCAAAAGAACAGATAACAAGTCTCTAAACTTGTGTATCTTTTTTTAGAGAAAAACTTAGACCAGTCAAAACATCAACAATCATAGTAAATAATAATATTTAGAACTGATTGGTAAGAAAGCCGGTGGGGCCTAGAACTCAAGGTCTGTTTATACACCGAGACTGTGAGCCTGTCAAACTCTGCCTCTTCTTCACGAGCTGAGGCCAATCCTACACAACTCACACAGAGAGGAGTTCTTACATACACTCATTAGAGGTTTAGCCAATGTTCGTCTCAGTGGCATTTTGAGACACTAACTCGAAATCTCAGATTTAGCTTTCTGTTGCTGCAAGGAGAATATTGTTGAGACATCATCTCTGTCCTTAAGGGACTATAGTTGGAGAGATGAGATGTACAGAAATGGAACAACCAAAGTGTACTTTGCAGGCAAGATAACAGGCCAGAACCTATGTCTGCAGTGTTACCAGAGTGTGAAAAAGAGGGACTCAGTGTCCCTGGAGGAGTGAGAAGAATGCCTCCTAAGTCAATGTAGAGATTCCTTACGATGGATGCAGTCTATTATTGATACTTGTTGGCATAAAGAACTCTTGGATGAATATGAACATATATGTACACAATTACATAAAAATATAAGTATAATATCAGATAGTTAAGAAAATAAAGACAACCCCAACTCTTGATATTTTTTCTCATTAAAAATGTGGGACAGAACAATGAATGGGCCATGAGGACAGATACTCTAGAGAAATCACTTCTCTTTGCTTTCATCCTCAGAGAAAAGCATTCATTGCCACACAAGCCATAGACTGACATTGCTGAGATTCACCCCATTCACATGCCAGCCTGACCCTGTTTGTCTGAGTTACCTGACAGCGAACTGGTTCCAGAGAGGAGAGAACAGGGAGATGCAGAGGACCTCAGACAGTCCACCCACCGAGGCAAGAAACCACTTGGGGTGTCTACTCTGCAGCATGTGTTTTAGAAATAGTAATATTAGTATAGAACTTTAAGTCTCAACACTTACTAAATACTTACTATTAGTCAATACTATATGTTGACATGGATGAAGCCAAGAGGCTTTTTTCAATCAACTGGGAAAGAACATAATACCGGACAGGAGGGCATTAAGTTGGAACCGGGCAGAATGGGCAGAACACAGACAAACATCACACAGGTTATAGTATGGTGGCTGGGAGGAAGCTTTGATGGGAACACTGAAAGTAAAACAGGATGACAGTGAAGCCTGGGACACCTCCAGACCTGGAGAAGCGAATGGGACTTGATTCCTCTGTCCTGGGACACACAAAACCTTCCATTGAGCCCTGAAGTGGAGGGAGGCAGAGGGAGTTGCAGCCAAGATTCCTCCATAAAAGAAAGCCTTTAGCAAAAGGGTGCCCAAGTGCTCAGCTGAGCAATTTCCATTTGGGGCTGGAAAGAGAAGTTCCATTCACCAGGGTGAAGTGTGGAAGAGCCTGTTGTCTGGATGCTTCCTTTGACATTAGAAATAATACAGCAAATAGACAAACACCTTTGAAGGTTTGCTAATAGTTTGAATCCCAGAGATAGTGAATGGGACATTTTTTTTTCTTTCTTAGCCAAGAGCCATCTCCAGGTAAATCTCACACCTGTTAGTGTATTTCAGAGCCTGGGAGAGTGTGCATTACCTGCTTGGTTTTTTTTTTTTTTTATTGTCCATAATGAGTTACATTATTTAATGGGCAAATGATGAGTTGCTATCCCCAGTTCCCTGATGCCCCTCTTCCCCATCCCCACTCAGCTGGATATCCTCCTCCGTGGGTCATCTGGATCAGTCCTTGGGGCAGGGAACCATGGATAGCCTAGGAGTCAGCCCGGTTCTGCTGGCCCTAGTATGTTGTTACTCAGGAGTGTCTTGCCTCTGGATATTCTCTCCCACCAAGGCTCTCACAATCTTTCTGCCCCCTCTTCCGCTCAGTTCCCTGAGTCGTGGTGGGTGAGTATTAAGACTGCTTTATTATTGAGATCTTAGGGATCTCTGTTACTTCTGCTTTAGGTTGTGTCAAAAATCATTGGTGTCTGTCTCACTGGCTTGTTCTGTGTTGGCTGAATGGCTGTGGCTATGGGTCACTTGTTCATCCCATCATTCTCTGCAGGGTTCCGTATGGATCCTCCATGGTATGTCTGGGGTGGCTCATCTCTTGCCAGGATGTCAGCTGTCGGCCTGCAGTTCGTAGGTAGGGTTGGAGGAGCCACAGCTCTCTCGCTGCATTCTGAAAGATACAAACAGAATCTCCATCTCGGAGAGTGAGATCAGTATAGGTTAACTGAGATACACATTTCTGAATTAGCTAGATTCTATTTTTAGTAGCCTCTCCGTCAATTGCTCGAATGGTGCATCTCTCCTTGGGGGCCCAAGAGTCCAGTGCATATCGCCCTAAGTCCAGTTCCAGTTAAGGGTTCCCCTTCACTAAGTGGAATATTTGGCCAAATTTAAAAGCTGTTGATTGCCTCCCCCAGCCTTTGGCTCCTCCATTGGTTTTAGCGCATGCGAGTTTGGAGTGTGCGAGTTCTCTATTCTTGTACCTGGATGCAAGGGACAGTATCTTTGAGAGAGTGTGCTGGAATCACATTGCATATAAGAAATCACAAGGTCATTTCCCAAGTCTGTATACTAAAAGCAGTGTCCTATAATGTTATTAATAACAAATACCACAATGACCTGTTAATCTAGAGCAGCCATTGACCTGAAACCCCTAAAGGGGGTATAAGCTCATAAAGCCAAAGAAATACTTACCATAAACAAAGGAATTTGTGCAAAACAAAACTGAATCCATTTATAAGTCATAATCATCATGGCATTTTCCCTCCTTTTTCTCTATAGTATATGTGATTATATTTTAAAGGAACTCAAAACACTCTAGGAGAAAGCAGTTGAGATGTGTAACTGAATTGTAACTGAAAAACTGTTGTACAATCCTCTTTTGTTAGACATTAGGTTCAAGCATTTGTTGAGCATAAATCCATAGATTTGTCTGCCTTAACCTCACCCATCCTCCCACATCCTTACGATCTGTGGACCAGGTTTAAAATAAGTGCACTCTTTGTCCTACAAAGGTAAAGTTGTTTGACTATATTTATTATAGTACATTTTGGAAACGTTCTTCAAGTCAGATTGAAATTCGTAGGACATGACTGGATTTGGAATAAGGAGGAAGAACAATGGGAGCAGCTGACCTAGTCTGTCCTGAGAAATCACTCATTTGTGTGTGTGTGTGTGTGTGTGTGTGTGTGTGTGTGTGTGTGTGTGTGAATTGAGGAGCTAATTTTCCTATTGGACAGTCACAGCACAGCAAGTTCTTGGTATTAGCACACAATTTGACCCCCTGGGGACAAAGACTTTGGTTAAATGACCTCTTCTCTGTGCTAAATATTCTAGGGATTTCATGTTAAGAAAGTAATATCTTCAAGTAAGTAGAGGCCATTTTCAGCCATCTCTGCTGCTCCTGCTTCCTGCTCTTCTTCCCTTTGATATCAAATCCTATCCATCACTGTTTCTGTTAGTTTGAACATTCTCAGCTTCTCCCTTCTTGCTCATCAGTCCTTCTGCTGCCACCCTTAAGTATTTCCTCAATTTAAACCTTACTCAACGAATAAATACACCTCACAGACTGAGCCGATTAATTACAGTCCTTCCTTCCTTGAGATTTCCATATATAGCCGTTTTCACTTCCCAAGCAAAACAGTTGTAGTGATGCTGGAGATAAAGGTGTTCAGTCTCTGTAAGTGTTCTAGAAACAATCCAGCTGTTATTTCACATCATCTGTTGCTTCGGGAAATTCTACTATTTTAATTCTTTAAACATTGCACACAGTGTGGAGTTTCAATATGACTTTTCCACGGATACATGTGGTGTACTCTGATCCTTTTCATCGCAGCTACGACCTTTTCATGCCCCCCAGTTCCCTCCCTGTTCTCTCTTCACCCCTCAGTTCCCTCCTGTACCCCTTTCTTCATCAATAACTGGCCTCCTTTTCTCACTTCTCTGAAGTCTCCTCACACACAAACCCAATGTGATGATCTCCAGTTTCATTCATTTTCTCGCAAGCAATATAACTTCGTTATTCTTTATGGATGACTAAAGCTCCATTGTGTACAAATAACACATCTTCTTTGTCTCCTCATCCACTGAAAAGCACCTAGGTTAATCCCCTAACCTGGCTGCTGTGAATAGTGCAGCAATAAGCACGGGGAAGCACGGATCTCTATGGTAAGCGATCTTTGATTCTGTCAGGTAGAGATTCAGAAGTGGTATAGCTGGATCATATACAAGTGGTGTTTAATTTTTGAGGAACCTCTATACAAATTTCCACAGTGGCTAGACAAATTTTAATTCCCACCAGCAGTGTGTAATTGTCCTCCCCCCCCCCACACACACAGTCATCAGAATTTATTTTGGAGAATGATAGATTATTGTCTCATCTTGTTTGTATACTTCTATGACCAATGGAGACATTGGTCTTTCCCCAGACTGTAGTTTAATGATTCCATCACTTGGGGCAGAAACTCCTATGTAACTTTTTTCCATTCATATAACCCAGAACAAGTCTAGACTAATGTCACTAACAGACACGGAAGCACCAGGCATCCCTCCAACATCAAGATGTCTGCTTCCCTCATGTGCATGGTTTCCTTTGACTGGCACACTCCTCTTTGCCATGTTTCTTGTGTAAATCTTGGCTTTGATGTTAAGGAATGGTTCCATCATACATTTTACCACTGGAATAGTAATGCACATCCTATACACAGCTAATTCCCCCTCCAAATACCTAAGGAGATAGTTGAAGAACAAAAGGCACCATCAGCAATGGTTGTTGTAGCATCAATAGGTAACCCAGCATCTCTGCTGAACATGGTGATACTTGGACCTCACTAGAAAGCCTTCCCTGTGTTTTTCACTGCTCAGATACCAATAATTCAGCCAAGTTTAGTGAGAACGAGTGCTTGTCAGTGTCTGATATTCATTAATAACCTATATCAATTCTCCCAGGCCATTGAGTCCTAGGAAAGTAAAATAAATTTCTGTGAAAAGATCTTTCAAATCAAATCTGCAATATCTGATGTCATTTATTGCTTGGCATATAAATCTGCAACAGATAATGCTTTTGTCAGCAGAACAATCCTAGCAAAGGTGCTTATCAATGAGCCCAACAAGAACTCTATTCAAAGACCTTTCATCAAGTGCTACGTGTGCCAGGCACAGAGCTGAGCTGAGTTCTCAATCCTTGGCCCAACTTTCCTTGAGTGTCAGACATGAGTCAAAAGAAGCAGAGTGGCCTGTGGTTCTAAGTCATCAAATGGTCTCCACTGAGACACAAAGTGTTCCTAACAGTGCTGACGGCCCACACCGCTAGAACTGCAGATGTCCTTAGAACCTCTCTGAAGAGCTGTTTCTCTGGGACTTCAGCTTGGTTTCGCCTGACTGGATCCTGGTTGATGTCTCTGTCAACAACGCCATCCTTGCAACAGCAACCTTGTGCTGCAGTGGGTAGGAAGGACTCATTCCAAACACAGAACATGCCTTTATTTTAAAAATTTTAAAAATGTTTTGTGTAATCTCTGAATCTAGGAATAGGTAAACAA
Source organism: Zapus hudsonius (assembly GCA_004024765.1). Taxonomy (NCBI): domain Eukaryota; kingdom Metazoa; phylum Chordata; class Mammalia; order Rodentia; family Dipodidae; genus Zapus; species Zapus hudsonius. Next base: position 7,876 of record PVHP010027156.1, on the reverse strand, counting down.
ATCCTTGCTCCATTTTAATCTTAGCAGCTCACATCACACACACATATATATGGATATATCTATATCTAATCTATATCTATATCTATATATTTGGTTCACCAATAATGTCTGCGTGGAGTAACAGATACCTCTAAATAAGTTAGGGGGTTATAATGGTCTCATAGTTGTACTTTAAATAATAAATGATGTGACTTTATATCTCAAATTCCCTAGGGCAATCAGATCCTACCCAGGAACTACTTAGTATGTAATAAATGACTTTTGTAATTTCTAACATTTTCCTGACTCTGTGCCATGGGAATGTCCAAGGTTCCCTGGGAACTCCGTGTTCAGGTCGGACCTTAACCGCAGCTCTTCTGGGCTTTCATGCCATCAACGTCTGTGCACTGCTCCCAGGACTTTCCCAGGTCACTGGCATCCTTACAATTCCTCCTAATGGCCGCCACTATTTCTATTCTGCTTCCTTCTCTTATCCCTGGAGACATTAAACTACAAATTTATCAATTAGTCAATAGAGGTTTAATGAACACCAAGATCTGCCATGTTACTCGATTTTCTTGTCTCCATCCATGTTCTTCTCATGATTCTTGATTCAGGTCCAGTGTTTCTCTCTCACTCGTTCTATTCTCCACCCAAGAACTTAATGAGTGAAATAGAGTTACCAGGGAGAGCAGTGACCGTGAACCCCCTTAGGATTCGAAAGGCTCTGTGGAACATGTCTGGTAGTATAAGAAGGGGCTGTTCCAGGCAGTAAAAAAGGAAAGTGTCCCTTTCCCTGAGATCTCACAACTAATTTGTGGCAGGGTCCACCCTGACTTCTGTGACCTTCACAGGGAGTCTCGTGTCTCTTTGAAGCTTGATCTAGAATCTCCTGAAGCCCATATCCAAGTCTCCTCCTTCAGAATCTGGATCGCAGTCACATTTGGTATCTCCCCATTTCTTATGCCCCCACCCCCAACTTTCTAGTCAAATGTCTATGCTGTTCCACAGTCTGCAAACTGGGCTTCCTTCCCCATCACCATCTTGGCTTAGAGCAGCATCCCCATGAGCCTAATGGTGGTACTTTCCAGTGGTCCCCACAGCACTGACAGCCCATTCCATAGGAAGCAAATATTTAAAATATCACTTGCCCACCACCCACCTCTCAGTTCTGATTAATTTTGCTTGTTTATGGTGTGTGTGCGTGCATATGTGCCATAGTATGTATGTGGAGGTCAGAGGATAATGTGGGGATGTTGGTTTTCTCCTTACATTTTGATTTTTTACAAGAATATTTTTTTTTCTTATTTGCAAGGAGGAAGGGAGAGAGAGAACAAAAGAGAAAGAGAGAGAATGGGCAGGTCAGGGCCTCTAGCTACTGCAAATGAACTCCAGGTACATTGCCACTTTGTGCATCTGGCTGTCCGTGGGTACCAGAAATCAAAATCGGTTGTCGGGCTTGGTAGGCACGCACTTTAACCACTGAGCCATCTCCCCAACCCTCCTTCTATCTTGTTGGAGACAGGCTCTCCCTTGTTGTTTTGCCCCTGGGAAGGCCAGGCTAGCTGGCCTATGGGCTTCAGATTCTCCTGCCTCTGCCTCCCATTGCTACTGGCACACTGGATTACAGACTCGGGTGAAAGCATCTGGCTTTACATGGGTCCTGGTGATCGTACAGGATTTTGGAGCATTCACCTTTAACCCCTGAGCAATATCACTGGCTCCAGTTCTCTTCCAACACATGTAAGTGTTCAGAAGAAGAAAAGACAGCTCTTGGGTAAGATAATATCTGTGACAAAAGGAAAAAATACAGACATCTTACTATATTACTTTTATATACGGATTATATACCTCTTTCGATTAGATGTAAAGAACCCTATTCTAGAACAATGACTTTTTAAGAGATAGGGTCTTTGTATGAGTATTTCTATGGCTAAGTAGCTTTCCATTGTACTTATTCTATATTTGGTTTATCTGTTCATCAGTTGAAAGGCATTTGAGTTCTTCTTAATTTTGGCTAATATGAATACAGTTGAATAGTCACCTAAAACCTGTATTTTAAGGAAGTATTCTTTGAAAGGATATTAAAAGAGGTGAAGGATATTAAAAGAGAAGTAGCTAGCTGCCAGAAAAGACTGGTAGAAATGAGAAGAAAATGGAATTTTCATTCTCCTATGGGAGTCTTCATTCCTTCTACATTGTGCTCCCAAGCAAGCCAGGGGAAAAACTTGTGAAACTGAAAAGCAAAGCTGAGTTTAATCAATTGTTACTTCTCACTGTTATGAAAGATACTCCTGCAGACCTGGTTTTCAAACAGGATTGCCCGCTTGTATGAATTAACTAAAATTCATGACATGAGGACATACAATGGGTAGATTTTATGTTATATTTTACAAAACTATGATTTTGAAAAGGTGGCCCACTCTCTTGACTGACTTGGGTGTATCTTTACACCCCAGGCCCTGTGGCATCTTTGAATTTTAATTTTATTTGTTTTAAATCTTCTCTACTGTGAAAGGACCAGGTTCTGTTTGTCTTTTGAACCCAACTTCATTTCTTTTTTTTTAAATTATTGTCCATAATGAGTTACATTATTTAATGGGCAAATGATGAGTTGTTATCCCCAGTTCCCCAATGCCCCTCTTCCCCATCCCCAATCAGCTGGATATCCTCCTCTGTGGGCAGTCTGGATCAGTCCTTGGGGCTGTGCTTCCTGCTGTGACAAGTACATAGCAGGTAGTCAAGTACAGGTTCTTTGAATTGATGATGGATAGCCTAGGAGTCAGCCCGGTTCCACTGGTTCTAGTGTGTTGTTACTGAGGGGGGCCATGCCTCTGGATATTCTCCCCCACCACAGCTCTCACAATCTTTCCGCCCCCTCTTCCGCTCAGTTCCCTGAGTCGTGGACCCAACTTCATTTCTAAGTAGAATTTCCATTCTGGAAATGGCCTGAGAGTAAAGCTGGAATCTTTTTGCTTAGCAGTTTTATTTTCAATGGGCCATGACGAGTTTGCAGATTCTCAAGGGTGTCTGAGATAACAACTAATTCATTGTAAAAACAAATCCCTGAGGTCTCTATAACATGATTCTTTCATAGATGCTCCAGGCCTCTATGAGAATCTTATTGGGTTGGGCTCTAGGTGTATCCAGCCTTTTGCTATTACCTCGTCATCTACCAAGTTCACATTGGAGAACCATGCAATTGAGTTTTTAAAAATCACACAAAATATTACAGTGTTTTAAGTTAGTTTATTATTTTTGAGTTGGTCTTTAGAATATTGGTCTTTACTCTGAACTTTTTACACAGAAGGTTTATTAGTCCTGGGCATTCCCTGTGGGTCTTAGAGCTTCAGCTCTCCCATGCTTTGAAACAGGTCAACATAGTGGATCAGAGGTTGCTATTGATTTTCTCACTCTTAGGAACAGTAATGATTCACGTTCAGCACACTTGTCCTAGAGATAGACACAGGGATGTAGGGCCAGAGCTGTGGCTTGGCTCTGCTGGGAACCAGCATGGTGACGACCCCAGGGACATCTTTAAATATGCCTCATAAACTCCCCAAGGAATCAGTGCCATCTCTCCTGAAATCATGAGATAGCTACAAAACTGAGAAAATGGAAACCACAAAGAAGCATCAACTAACTCTAAGCTCATCTGTTTATGTTGATATGAGACAAGCCATGCTAAGACCAGGACATTGAAATGTTTCAAGGTCAGAGTTAATGGAGAAATGGCTACACCCAGTTATGAAATATTTTGGGTGTTTTTTTCCTACACATCTTGCTCCACCCATAGGCTAGTCCTTCTTTAAGAAACTATTAAAAGTTGAAATGTTTGTTCATATGCTATTTAAATAAAACTTTAAGTAGAGAATACAGGTATATGACTTTTTCTACATTCATAAGCCATATTCCAAAGGGTTTTTTGCTTAACATGTTCCTTATATAAAAGAGGGTTTCTGCTACACACAGGCTTAGATTGCAGACCTTCACGAAGGGCCACGTGACTGGGTTTAATGGGACACCTTCCACGGTGATTTGCTTATAGGTGCCATAGGTTTTTCTCTCATCATAAACCAAAGAATGAACATGCTGAGTTCCAAAGAGTGAATAAAGGTCATTTTAAGGGATTTGGGGTGTTGAGTAGTGTTTATAGATCCAGTGTCATTATTTTAGTTGCCTGTCCAGCTTGAGGCAGGACCCCTCTCAAATATATCTTTGGCTTATACTGGAGTTGGGAGAAGAGCTGATTGCTTTCAGAAATTTGGATAGACAGTTGTGTCTAATACAAAGCAACAAAACAAGCTGACACTAAGATCCTTCACTGTGAACACATCTTGACTCAGATGGAGAAGCAAAGCACGTATTGTAACCATAGAGCTTCTAAGGTCCTATAATCTCAATTCAATTATATGGAGCTGCTTCATACATTTTCAATGTAATCTATGGAAGGAAGTAATGAAGCTCTACTTATTAAATGACTACAATCAACACTGGCATGTTATCAGCTAAGGAAATTCAATAGCCTACCTCTTCCATGTTATTCTAAAGTGCCACTCATAGATTCCTGGAAATAACCACGAATGCTAAAATGGATTGCAGTCCAGTGTGGATGGTCACCAATTGCAGTCTACCATACAAGTTCATAGGGTTGAAGATGAGATTTGAAATGCCTTTCCTTTAAATATACATGTGTTATAGTGTATTTGCAATGGACCAAACAAAAGATCTATAAATCTTCCTTGTATCCTTTATTTCTTAATGTACCATTGTGCTTATGTCGCATAAAGTCTTATCTGTTGCTCGTCTACCTATGACCTTACCTCTCTCTGAATCCATGTGTTGATTTTGTAGTTCACGTATGTGCTTAGCTATCCTGTTTTCTTCTTTTCGATTTCTACCTGATTGTAAACATCTGTAGGAATGGGAGCCTCTTATTCATGCTGTGCTTCCTGCTGTGACAAGTACATAGCAGGTAGTCAAGTACAGGTTCTTTGAATTGATGATCTGTTCTGCAGAAATTAATAACAACAATATTTTCTTAATCTCATGAATAATTACACCATTGTCACTGAAGTAGAACAAGAATATTTAACTTCAAATTTCAAAGCCCATTATAAGCAGATCTTATAAGCTGATTAAAAGTGGGTCTTTTAAGCTGTCACCAAAGCATTTATTCTAGTTAAAACCCTGATCCATTAATACATTTATACATTATTTATACCCTACCAAGTTCCAAAACTTAATTAAAGGAATCCTGAAGGTAATGGCAATTATCAAACTACCAAAATATTAGTAATGAAACCAACCACAAGATGGCCTCTCCAACTCCACCCCTGTGTTCTTAAATGTCCATAGGTTCAAATATTGACCAAACCTATGTGTATCATCTTTACACCAAAGAGAACTGGGGAGGCTTACTTAGTAGTTTATACTAGAGGCTAGTTTGTCACATAGCATTCTAAATTGTTTTATTTTACACCGTTGATTTACACAGCTGTTTCTTTACTTATTTATTTTTATTTGGTGCATGGTGTGTGTGCGTGTGTAGGCATATTCATATATGTGTGGGCATATGGGTGTGGGAGTGTGTGTGTCTGTGTATGGAAGCAGACGACAACCCCAGGTGTCATCCTCAGGAATGTTTTCCTCTTCTTCTTGAGTCAAGGTCTCTCATTGACCAGAGAGCTAACGGGATCCTCCTGTCTCCACCTCCCCAGTGCAGTGTCAGGTGGTGTACATGGGTCTCAAGCTTGCAAGGCAAGCGCTTCACCACTGAGCTATCTCTCCAGCCCAACACTGTTGTTTTATTGGGATAAATCACAGAGGGAATTTTAATATTATACCAAAATGAAACTTAAGTGAAAAACACTTTTAACTGTCAGTTTCAAATGAATTTAAATATAGAGAATTCCAAGGAGTTGGGAAATCTACCCAAACTTTTTGGACTCAGCAAAGTCCCAATAGCAAAAAGGACAACCGCTTTCGTTATCCTTAAAAGGTGATTTGGTATAAAAGTGCCAAAGAAACAAGACAGTTTTGTTCTAAGACAGAGAGAAACATGAGGCAAAAAAAAAAAAGACAGAAGGAGGGAGGAAACCCCAAGGACAAAAGCCTCATGCATTCCTTTCATCTTAAGTACACTTACCAAATCACATAATTCCAGTGTGTTCTGCACAATTAACCTATCCAAAGAGGTTGTGTGGCTGTTTAACTTTCTACACAGTTATGATGACATATACAGTACATCTTGGACTTGTCACTTAAATTGAAAATGAAACATTTGGACACACCATTACCAGGTGATTCCTGCCAGATATGGGAACATATTTATTTACCCAGGTGGGTTCAATCACAATTCCCACTCTGTGAAACAAAACTTCAATCAAGCTAGAAATGAATTTTAGAGTTTTTTCAAATCCTTGTATGTATGAAAATAATGAGGACGCATATGGATGCATAAAGCCTAAAAAGCTAGAAAGGAAACCAAGAGAGAGCAAAGGGTGATGCTAAGAAATATTTTGTCACAGGCCAGGCGTGGTGGCGCACGCCTTTAATCCCAGCACTCGGGAGGCAAAGGTAGGAGGATCGCTGTGAGTTCAAGGCCACCCTGAGACTACATAGTGAATTCCATGTCAGCCTGGACTAGAGCGAGACCCTACCTCAAAAAAAAAAAAAAAAGAAGAAATATTTTGTCACGAAAAGAATTAAACAGATTACTTTGATTAAATGAGTTTATGTTGGGTGTGGTTAAAAAAAATCCCGAGATTATTATAAGAATTTATCAATGAATGATCATTAATTTATATATTAGCAGCCATATTAGATAAGGCAGACAAGTTTTGATTGTCCAATGAAGATTGTCATAAGAATAAAACAAGTGAGCCTTCTTTGAGCTTTTGGCTATGAATTGGCATAAGATAAAAATGGTATTACTCTTTTAGAAGGCATATTTTTTATAAAGAACTTTTTAACATTAAGAAGACGTCCACAAATAACCAGAAGTCTACTGAAAATGACATTAAAGCTAATGATTTTTATATCCAAAGTGTGCTCAAACCTTGGAAAATAAACATATTTATTATGAACACACCTAGTATGATAGCTCAGAGCAGAAACAAGTTTGTGACCCTAGGAAGGCACCTGGTACCCCGGCTTCTCTGTGCTGTCTGCCTACATGGCTGGGCCCATGGGTAATTAATTCAACAAACTCTATTCTTCCTTAATGCCATTCCCCTCCCCCAAAGTCCTTTATCCCGATGTGAGTTCAGTGCTGGTCTGCTTGTAAAAGTATCAAGAAAGATCAGAATTCAATATGATTGCAGGATGCCCCAGAGCCATTATGGGCAGGAACATTTTGGAGATATTCACCACTAAACTGATTCATTGTAACCTGGGAATGGAAATCAGGCCTCTGGTAAACACTGAGAACATCAGGACCCCGCAGAGCTTTCTAGACTTGTAAATATGGCTCCTTTGCACACTGACAGGATGGCTGGGCCTTGGGCTTTAGTGTTCTTGGAGGGCCCAAAGGAAAAAAGCAAAAAAAGAAAAGAACATGAGGATGATTTGGGCCAAGAAAGTTGTAGTCTTGAATTTTACTACTTCTTAAACTGCACTGGCTTGCTCTATTCCGTAGCACCCCGGTCTCCTCAATCTGCCTGAGTCACTCAAAATCCCATCCTGATCACCTAGGAACTGGGTCGTGAGAATGCCACATCCTCCCCAAGCATCGTCTTCTCCAACTTTATTTCTCGTGTGACCAGCTTCAATCGCAATGCCCCGTCTACAAAGTTCAACTGTTAGGCAGTAGAGGACATTCCTGAGAGGCTGGACCTAGAATAGCTGGCTGAGAATGTGGGAAGAGGCTAGCCCATTCTACCTTCACGATGAACTC
>PVHP010027155.1:0-24102 GCA_004024765.1 Zapus hudsonius | reverse complement strand
CACACACACACACACACACACACACACACACACACACACACACACACACACACCATTGGTTCTGTTCCTCGGAGAACCGTGACTGACACATGCACTTCAGCTCCTGTTCGCAGGCTTGAAGTTTTTCTAACAGGAGCTTTGTCCCAAGCTGCCCTAGAGCAGACCAGCATTAGGACAGTGGGTATGAGCTGGACAGAGAGCGAGAAGGTGACCATCCAAGAGGGGGAAAGGTCGTGGAGCTGTTGGTGGGAAACACAGAGAAGGGACACAGTCCACGGGCTGGAGGAATCCACGGATTATCAGACCTACTGGTAAGGAGGAAAGAGACAGAGGAGGGAAGAGGAGTCCCTTATCTGAACTGCCTTCTACAAAGATGTCACTTACTCAACTGAGCCCAGTGTGTCCCAGCATTGTGCTGTGGCTGCTGTCTTTTGCCTGAGGGGAACATTCACCCTGGTGTCCTTGGCACAGAAGGGCCCAACGATGGTAGAACTGATGACCCTGTGACATAGATCGGAGCCGAAGACAGTGAGAGGAAGTGACAGGTGGGAACTTTGCAAAGCAGTAGAGCATCATGGGAAAGCAGTACTCTGCGGTCAGGCTGCCAAACTCAGAGCCAAACGTGCCCTGACTAGCTTTGGGACTTTGACAAACATCTTAGCCTTCCTGGTCCTAATAAGGCGGACAGTAGCCCTCGCTGCCGAGGACCGATGGACGGTGTAAGTGAATTAACACAAGGACAGTGCACAGGACCAGGCCTGGCACATACCAGGTGCTGAATGTGTGACCACTGTCTCTGTGATCAGCAGGTGGCTCAAGGCAGTTTTGGAAAGCATATGAACCGTGCACTCATACGGTTGAGCTTCTGAGGGGTCTCTCTCATGGAGGCCACAGATTATAATATGGTCCCGGCCTAGAGTCTATCCTCAAAGGACAGACTAAAGCCAAAGGAAGACTGACCACGGCAAGTGTCCAGAAATCTCACATATCCCAAAACAAGGCTCCATGTGCCGAGCAACTAGGAAGGGAAATATGAAATCACCACAGCGTTCCACCTCGTTCATGGGGGAAGGGATTCTTTGTTCACGTTTGCAAATATTGAACTTTTCAATTTTCTTCTAACAGTGGTGGCTTCATCAGAAAACTGGAATTGAATGCCCAGATTATTATGAGACAGGCTGTGGCTTAATCTTCTCGATGTTTTTATATTTGAGAATAAAGAGGCATTTGGCACTTATCTAAAATTACAATGGCAGAGAAGGAAAAAAAAAGGCCTCGCAGGTACACAGCTGTGATCTGCATATACACGTGCTTGTGAGTTTGTGATGGAATCACAAAGTCATGACATCTCCGAGACAGAGAAGCCCCCATAGAGCTCTTCCACCTTCGTCCTCTACTGATGGGGAAACTGAGTCAAAAGGTGCCTCGACACACCTCTCTTCCAACCCTGTCCTCCTACTGATGGGAAACTGAGGCCGAAGGAAGGACATAAATTATAGGCATAACTCGGTTGCTTCATGGCAGGCTAACTACCCCTTCTGTGTAGAGGAGCGGCTGGGAAATAACTGCTGGGCAGGAAGGGGGTCCACTCCTGGTCCTAACAAAACCATGCCTTCCACTTCCTTTCTGGACAGGAATGCACCTTCCTTAATTCTGAGCCCTGCCCAATCCGACACTATCCAGTCACATGCTCCATCTTGGCTTCCATCCCTCCAGATTCCTTTGTGCTCGAATTTTCTACGAGATCAGGACTGGCCATCTTTGCCCACGGTACTGAGTGTGAATCCTCCTTCCTTGCCTTGCCTTCAAAGCCAGTCAGAGGCAACTTCTTTGGAGTTCCTTCTGATCCCTGACTACTTCAGCAGCTGTGGGCCCAGCAAATCCCAGAGCATGTGCAGTCTGCAGACCAAGGCTGAGACATGAGAGAGGAAAAAGAGCCCTGAGGAGCCTGAGAGCCCTGAGCCTCCACCTGACAAGTTACATCCCTCTTTGAAGTCTTCGGTTCTTCTGCTATAAAATTCCTAGCCTAGATCGTCAATAAAATTCCACATTATTGCCTTATAGCCAGTGCTAGGGCTCAGTAGTAGAGCACTTCCCAAGCATGCACACTCCCTGAGTTCCATTCCAGAAACGCCCAAAATAATCCACATCCTGGCAAAGCAGATCCTCAAATAACAGTGCACGTTTCAAGCTCCATAATTAAGTCATTGGATAGGATACACTCCGTGGTGGTTTGAACGTAAAATGCCCTCCCCAGCCTCATGTGTTTGTTCTTGTGCCCCATCCTTGATCCCCAGCTGGTGGAGCCTCTGGGAGGTGAAGCCTTCTGAAAGAGGTCTGTCACTGAGGCTGGACCTTGGGGTTTGAACATCCAGCCTGACTTGCCAAGACTAGCTGAGCTTACTCTGACCACGTCCTTCTTGATGGCATGGAGATGTGATGCCCAACTGGATATTTGCTACTAATGTGATTTCTCTGGCATGATAAAAAATCCTTTCAAAACTCCAAGCTGAAAATAAACCCTTCCCTTCCCAGCAACAAGAAGGGAACCACTACATCTCCATTGTACTATATTGGGCTTTCTCTTTTATTCCTTAAACTACCTTCTGTTGTCTTGTACCATGCCTGGAGCATAATAAGCACTTAGTTAAAAAAAGAGTTTATACAGAGATGTATAGTGTTAAAGCATTTTCATGTGTGAAAATGTGTTTGCTACTCAGACACCCCTGTGAGGGTGTTACTGTCTTCTTGGTGGGGGAGAAATAGAGGTTCAGAGTTAATAGCACGTTTCATAGACCCAGGTTTTATCCACCTCTGGTCCACCATACATACACACGTGCTCATGGAAGGGCTGATCAATCTAGATTCTGGTTTTGATTGACCCAGTGAACCACTTGAGGACTGTGTGAGGCATTCCTGGCTTCTAGAAGAAAGACATTTCTGTAAATGGTGGCTGGATACAGAGATGCCAGGCCAGGAAGCTGGGGCATCGGGAGGGGAGTGAATTAGAGAAACTCTTCCTTCAGCAAGACAAATTTGTGCCGGGAAACCATGCCTGGCTGGGGAAGCCAATTGGAAAAGAATGGTAGAGGAGCGGCTGCTGAGTTTCATCAATGTCATTTGTTGCAGGTAAGCTCATTTTTCACAGGCCAAGGGGATATTTACCTGCAGTACACCTTTAAGGAATAGCCGACAGATTGAACGGTACGATGCTTTATTATATTTCACACCCTGGTGATTCAATATGATGGAGGTGGAAGGGGGATGTGGCGCTCAGGAGGGAGGGTCACCGAGAAAGGCAGAAGAAAGAGACAGGAAAATGACCAGCCATGATGCGTCCTTCTGACCACCGGTGGAAAGCACCAGAAAATGCTTAAACAACAACCCGATGGATGATACTGAGCAGGAAGCAGGGGTTTCACATAGGCTGGCTTCCCCCAGCCGTCAACCATTCCCATGTCCTGTGATCTGTAGTCTTGTTACCATTTTGAGAAATGTGTCCACACAGTGATTGGAACCCTGAAGACATGAGTTCCAGTCTTGGTTCTACCACTGTAGCTGGGTGAGATGACACATTTCGCCTCTGGCCTCCAGTTTCCTCCTCTGTAAGAAAGAGAATTCCCTATTGGTCTTTAGGCTCCTTCAGCCTGGATAGTCTATGATTGCAAAGCAGCTCCAGAGACATACCCTTCACCCAGAGGCAGCTGGTCTCCCCAAAACCCTTTCTTCATATTCCTACCATAGTCAGCTACAACCACCACTAGAAAGACCATCCACACCAGGCGTGGTGACTACCCAGCACTTGGGAGGCAGAGGGAGGAGGATCACCGTGAGGTCAAGGTCATCCTGGGACTACAGAGTGAGTTCCAGGTCAGTCTGGGCTAAAGTGAGACCCTACCTCAAAAAAAAAAAGACCATCCAGACCCCCATTGCCTTTGTCCCAGGCTCTAAAAGAAGGAATAGTATCTCCTTTCCAAACAGCATCCCTCGGTAATTTCCCATAGTTCTTTCATCAGGTTTCCTGAGAAAGCATTGAGCCCTTTCTGCTATTTACAAAGAATCCTGACGTGAGGACACACAGGAATGGGTTTGCACTGTCTTCAAACCTTCACAGTCCTAATGAAGAGTCAACCTCAGATGTCATCTTCTCAGGAGTTCAGCATTACCTGTCACCCTTGTCCCTTTATAACCCCCCCCAAAAAAAATACCTTTCCCTTTATTCCAAACAACTGGTCTACACTCTCAGCTTGGAGATAAACTCTTCTCTTTTCCCTTTTCCTTCCTCCTTCCTGCTGCCTAGAGTGGACATCCGATGGCAGGAGCTATGGTAGCCATCTTGTGACAGTGTCAGTCATGAGCTAAAGACAGTGGAGCAGAAGTCAGAAAGAGCCTGGGTCCTTGACGAGTGGGAAAGCGGCCATCATCCTTGCCTGACCTACACAACTCTGTGCTTCTTCCAAATGAACGAGGAATAAACTCCCCCTTGCTGATATCGGGTTTGTGCTCATGGCTTCTCTGTCGTTTGCTGCTGAGACCACTGCTTAATGGTGGAAACACCTTCCTTAAGCCCCACGATGCACATTCCCCGGAGCATATATGGAAGAAGGTGAGGGATGGTTAATTTCTCTCACCCCAAACAGAGCTGGACGCTGAACAGACACATCGGTGGGCTGGACACCCACTGTGGACATATTTCCAGCACTCCTCAGCTGGGATGTCATTCTGAGGACCCCTGAGTCCATTCTGGTTTAACCCCTGCCCTATAGGACCTCATGGTCTGGAGGAAGTCAAGAGTGCTTATCCAAATATCTAAAATAAGACACAGCTTTAAAGAGCTCCGATAGATGACTAAATCAAGGGCTTGGGGCATCTAGGAATGAAACAGTGAGGTGTCTGGAGGTGACAAGAGGCCTTGAGACAGGGCCAGGTAGGCAGCAAGGATATGGGTGTGTCTGAAGGAGCGGGTGAGCAGCTGGTGGGCGTGGCAGGGGAAGGCAAGGAGAAAAGGGAAGGGGTCTCTCACTTCCCAATTGTGCCCATGCGATGGACGGATATTGTTTGGACACCAACCTCCTCAGAGAACACCACAGCTTAACCATGGAGGAAATGCTTGTTTCCTACAGCCGCGAAGATGGGCACAGAGCCCAGTAACCCCCAGGTAGATGGCATTTCCTGGGAATGAGTCCAGCAGTGGAAATAGCTTTGTAAAACGCAGGTGGCCAGTGAGGTCGGCAAGCCGTGTGCCCACATGCATTCCTGACTGTCCCTTGGGGTCACACCTGTGGAATCCAGCCTGTCTGCACCTCGGTGCCCCTGTGCATGCTGGAAGTACAGGTAGATGACTAAACACTTAGTAACACTGAACCCATGCCAGTCCCCAGCGAAGAGACCAGGGGTGGCAGAGCCAGTCTTTAGGGCCTAGCTCCTCAGATCACAAGACCAGTCCAGAGCTCCAGTCCAGAGGTCTTCACATCCATAGCATGGTTACCAGAGCAGGAAGACCATGAAGAATGTGTTTGTGAACTCCATAGAGTAATCAAAAGGCAGAGTGTGTGGAAAGCTGGAGGAGCATGAAGGAGAAGAGGAAAGAGATTTAGGAATGGTAACTCAGGGAGGACTTCCTGAAGGAAACACCGACAAGAAAACAAGGAGTGCTGCATTCATGTGTATCAGCCACCCATTACCACACGAAGGCCGTATAACAAGCATCCCCAAATTCGGTGACTTTCAGCGGCAATCATTCACTGTAACTCCTGAGGCCGTAGGACAGTGACACAGGCTGGGTTCAAGTGTGCCCTCTGTTTCTTAACCTCCTTTCTCTGGTGGTACAATTGGAACATGTTCTGCTCTGGACATAGCGGAGTATGAGAAGTTATCTTATACTGTACCTGCTAACATGTCATTGGTTAAAGAAAGTCATGTGGCAAGTTCTTAATCAAGAGACTCAAGGTAGACACTTCTCAATTTCAATGCAAGCCAACATTGCCAAGTCTCACATCAGCCGGACAAGGAAGTGTGTGGAACGCTGGAGGAGTGGGTACACCTCTTTTTCATTGAGAACTTTGATAAGTAAACACATTGCAAATTGATCGTATCCCCATCGGGTTATACTCTGATGTTCCCTCTCTCGCTGCCTCCTTACCACTGAGGTCCCTCTCTCTCCTCTGTGGGATTATCCACAATCACTGTGGTGTCAGGAATGCACCAGTCCGTCTCCACTATGAAGTGTTGCAGAAGGGAAAACCCTTCCACCCAGGTGGACTGAATAAGCAAAGACACAAAGGTGTGTAGGAGGAGAGCCAGAAGGAAATGGGTCAGGCAAATGAAGACAGTGGGCGGGCCCCCAAGAGAGGGGGGCACCTGACTCTGGCAGAGCGTGGGCAACAAAGCTGAGGGCAGAAGTGGGTGGTCAATCAGCCATGCTCCCTTCCAGGGCCCTTGTCTCTTCTTCATGAATTTATAAACTACAAACTGGAAGCTAGAGAGCTCATTCCTTCTGTGATATTTTGATTCTGAAGATATGTTGAAATTCACAGGGATGCTATATATTTCATGCAGCTTTCCAAGGTTTCCCCATCCCTGGGTTCTCCCTATTCCCTCTCAAGCAGCAGGTGCATGCATGCACACATACATATATGCATACACAGAGAGAGAGGAGAGAGGAGAAGAGAGAGAAGAGAGGAGAGAGGAGAGAGAGAGAGAAGAGGAGAGAGGAGAGAGAGAGAGAGAGGAGAGAAATACGCAGTGCCACCCAGAAGTCACCGCATTACCCTGGCAGGTCACTGTGATGTGAGCACCTGTGCCAACTTCCTCGGACGACTTGGAGTCCCAGAGGAGGGGACAATCTTACTTGCGGTCTGTGGATGGCAGGAGCTTGGGAACCATATGTGGAGTGAATGACTGAGGAGCTGACTGTGCTAAGAGAACGAGGCAGCACCATTTCTGGAATAAAAAACCTAGAGAAAGTAGGTCATCTGGACCCGCCATAATCAAGGCAACCCTATTAATAGAAAATGCAAACATTATTTAGGGACAGGAGCGTGAAATGGGAAAGGGGAAGGACACTTGAAGGTGGATGGAAACCCAGCCTGGTGTGAAACACAAACTTGAGCAGAAATGAAAGTGCTGGGGAAGGTGTGGGCTCCTGAAGAAATAAGGTTGCAGGTAATGGCCCCAGGGAAGGTATCCATGACAAATCAGCCCAGCCAGCTGCCTCCTGCAGATCCCACTTGGGAAACACTGTGGGAATCTTACCAGCCACACGTGCCCCGTGCCAAGATGTGCCCTGCTGGGTACAGAATTGATAACAGCATCACACAGCCTTCACCCCAAATACGCACACTAATTCCTGTTAATATGTACTTGAACGTATTTTATTTAACTCTGTTTTGTTTGGGGGCATTTTATATGCATTTGTGTGTATATGTGTGAGCACACATGTGTGGGTTACACATTGCACATGTATGCACAGGCGTGTGGAGGCCAGGAGTTGACCTCCTGTGTCCCCCTCTGTTGCTCTTATTTATTTATTAGACAGGGTCTCTCGCTTGACCCCAGTACTTTCCAGCTAATCAAGCTTTCCCCAGGGCTCCCCTGTCTCTGCCTCCCAAGTGCTGGGGTCACACTCACCTGGCACTTATAAGAATGCCAGAACCCAAACTCATTTCCTCACACTGTGTAGCAGGTGTTTTGCCAACTGAGCCGTCTATCCACAGCAACGCAGTAATCTCAATTCACACGTAGGGAATCTGAGGAACAGAGAGTGTTTGGTGACTTGCCTTGGCCACACAGCATCAGTTTGAACTTAAACTTCTACTGCTGCTCCTCCTGACCCACCTGCTTCTAAGGAGCTCCTGTGTTATGTGTCCTCATACACTGGGGACTCGGCTCACCCCAGCCAGGTGCTCCATCCATCCAGCGGCATTATGGTTATAATAGGTCACCTTTTATTTTATAATTCCAGGAAACCAAATGAGCTGGACATAAAGATGATATATCCTAAGCCCTCAAGTCCTTTTGTACCATAGTATAAACAGTCCAGGGCCAATGACCCATCAAAGTTGGCCTAACACAGGATCAGGGTCCCAGAGGCACCCAGCTGTGCAGATATTAACCCTTTGGTGGTTAGACATTTCAGGATAGGAGATGGTGAGGTATTAGGTGGAGAGGGACCAGAACTGTAGCCAGGGCATTCCAGAGTTTGGACAATCGATACAGAAGCAACTTAGTATATTGTCACCTACAGAACCCGATGTGCACCCTGGGTAATTGTCGGTGATGGAAGATGGTCTGGAAGGCTGCCTACTGGTGACCAGCCATGTTCTGTTTACTGCTTTAATCAATCATCCCTAAAGGAGGACCCTGAGCAAAGGGGATCCCCACAGGGAGGCATAGCAGCTTTCACAAGGCAGTGTCCTCAGCTATCTCCCCACATTGCCTGCGTTAGTCAGCTTTCCATCTCTGAAACAATGAGACTGACAAAAACAACTTAATGGATGAAAGATTTATTTTGGCTCACAGTTTCAGAGGTCTCAACTCTTGGTTGCTGGCCTCCATGGGTTCTGGGTCTGGAGTGAGGCACAGCAAGACAAGGAGACATGACAAAACAGAAAGCTCACCTCATGGCCACCAGGAGAGGGGAAGAGGAACAAGGATACCCCTTTCAGGACGTGTTCCTAGTGAACTCCTTCCTGACCTAGGCCCCACTTGCAGATTTTCACCCCATTTCAATAATGCCATCACTTTCTGGATCTGTCGCAGGTGTAGCCCCTGATGAGATCAGAGTCCTCTTGTTCTACTCACTTCCAAGCCCTTACATATCAGCCTTTGGAGACGTCACCATGGGTTCTCCTGTAGTCCTCAGTTGCATCCCTTTTACCCAACATCTCATATATCAAAGTGCAGTTCTCGGCAGCCAGGCCAACCCCTGAGATCACAACCCAGCCCTGCCTGGAGCAGCTTCCAGAACCTTGCCCTCTTGCCAGTGGTTTGGCAGAGGACAGGCTCCCAGAGCCTATGGGGAGCATTGACTGATTTTGTGCTGGGAATCCTCCCACTGTGGCCGACTCCAGACTACAAATGGTCAACAACCAGGTCACAACATTCCTGAATATCTAACTGTCCACTGTTGTGGGTGGATATGAGCCAGCTCCAGCACACTGCACCCCACCTGCCCACAAGACACAGACCTCACCTGTGCAGCAGGAAGCCTCTGGGAAAGGACAATGCCCACCCAGAGTCAGGCAGAACCTTCCTGCTTATTCCCCCATCCCTCCAGACCAGGACACCCTGAAGCTTTTATTCCCTTCCCCCGGGCCCAGGAATGTAGAGTAGGTATAGACACAGATAGAGAAATGGGTATTTCCCAAGTAAGACGTTGTGTAACTGAGTCACAATAAAAAATAACATAGGGGTGGATAAGTGGCTCAGTGGTTAAAGGCACTTGCTTGCAAATCCTGATGACCCAGGTCCAATGCTCCAGTGCCCTACACAAAGCCAAGGTGCATAAAGTGGCACATACATCTGGGGTTTGTTTGTAGTGCGGGTGTCGCTAGTACACTAATACGCATACACACACTCTCTCTCTTTTCCTCTCTCTCTGTCTTCCTCTCTCAAATAACTACATATATATGTATATATATTTTAAAGGAATAACATACATAGCAGTTATAGTTGCTGTTACCATATTTTAAGGTATTTCGGAGAATCCCTGGGAGAGATGTCTAACTGTAAGGGAGGTTCTTCTGGGGCCGTGTCATCAGGATGTGCCTGTGGCATTCTCCCTCCTTTTGGGGGCTCCTTTCTCGGGGCCCATTAGCAGGCAGCAAGCGAGCATAAGCAGTCACTGACACGCACAGGCAGCGGCCATCGGGCCAACCGTTTGTCTGCTTGTTGGCAGTGTGAAGGCTGACTTGAGCCATTTTGCACCCAATTACTTTGCAGTGAATTTGCCGGATGGTTCTTGTCCTACCGTATTGATCCGGCATCTCACCTTGAGCTTGTTTATTGACACATCAAATTCAGAAGTCAGGCCCGCTCCATTGACCACTTCCCAATTAGGGCATTTATATGATGTCACCAAGGCCCCTTGTCATGTTCCACGAGAGCCATTTGTCCCCTCGACCACCACTACCACCCAATCGCCTGCAACCAAGGTGCTATTTTTCTCTGACCTTTCTGGAGACAGATGGCAGTCCATAAAATACATCATTAGCAACGCGTCATTTTCTCTTGTCACCGTCTCCTCATGTGAACGTGCTTCATTCAACAGAAGCACCTGGAGCCACCTACTAGGGGGGAAAGAAGCTAGGGTGGGCATATTTCTCAGGCCTCCTACAAAAACAGGCACTGGGCAAGACACAGAGCAGCATCAGAAAGCTGATTTGTCTGTTTGTTTGTTTGTTTTGAGGTAGGGTCTCACTCAAGCCTAGGAAGACCTAGAACTCACTCTGTAGTCCCAGGATGGCCTCAAACTCATAGTGATCCTCCTACCTCTGCCTCCAGAGAGCTGGGATTGAAGGTGTGCACCACCACAACCTGGCTGGTAAATTGATTTTTTTTTGGTGAGATGATGGCACATGTAAAAAAGGACAGCACCCAGGGCTGGGAAGAGATCTGTTGCAGTTATGGAGAAGTTGCTGGCACAAAGCACCCCACCAACAGCAGCTGATGGGAGGAGAGTTGTTTATTTTGGCTTATAGACTCGTGGGAAGCTCCATGATGGCAGGGGAAAGGATGCCATGAGCACAGGCTGGACATCACCTCTGTCACAGCAGGTGGAACACCGCAGCATGAGAGTGAGCTGACTAACACTGGCAAACTGAGGGTTAAGAAACCTCAAGGTCCATCTCAAGTGACACACCTCCTCCAGCAAAGCTCCACATCCCAAACTGCCATCAGCCGGGAACTAAGCCTTCAAACACATGAGTTTATGGGGGGCACCTAATTCAAACCACCAGAATTGCTCGGTGGTTAAAGACGCTTGCTTGCAAAGCCTGACAACCCCAAGTTCAATCCCCAAGCCACCAACATAAGCTGAGTTTATTGACATGCTCAAGCATCTGGTGTTCCTGTGCAGCAGCAGGAGGCCCTGGCATGCTGCTACAGATAGAGATAGATAGAAATTTAGGAGCTGGATGGTTAAAATTAAATGGCTCAGCAGTTAAATGCACTTGTTTGCAAACCCTGACAGCCCGGGTTTGATTCCCCAGTACCCACATATTGTTGATAACTTTTGGTTTGCTGAAACAAAACACTTGACCAAAAGCAGCTGATGGGAGGAAAAGATTCATTTTGGCTTACAGTCTTAAGGGGCAACTTCATAATGGCAGGGAAAACATGGCATGAGAAGAGGCTGGGCATCACTTCTTGCCACAGTCGGTGGAAAATAGCAGCAAGAGAGTGAGCTGAGCTCTGACAAAGGGGGAGCTGGCCATAACACCTCAAAGCCCACTCCCAACAACACACCTCCTCCAGCAAGGCCCCACTTCCCAAATTGCCACCAGCTAGGGACCAAACATTCAAAACCCATGAGTTTCCAGGGGACATCTGATTCAAACCACAAAACCATGTAAATCCAGATGCAAAAGGTGATGCATATATCTGGAGTTTGTTTGCAGCAAAAAGAGGCCCTGGCACTCCTATCTCTCTTTCTCCTTCATATATATATATAGGATAGCATCTAGGGAGTGCAGATTCCATCGAGGCCTGTCTCCTTGGTGGGGTGACATAGCAGCCTTCATTCTGCCAAAACTCAAGCAGTTGACTCAATGGCCATCGTCTGTATGCATCATCTTCTGTCTGTCATCTCCAAATGTGTCCATGGTGTGTGCAATGGTGGCATCAAGAGGAATCCATAGAATTGTGGCAGCCACGACAGATGACAAGTGTGCTCTGAGGACTGCACCCAGGTCAAGATTCTGTCACTCACACCACAGGTGGCATTATTACCCCACACACGGGGCAGAGAGGAAGTGAATGCAGACCTTTCTGTTTGCTACCATGAGGCAGGCACTGAGCCTGGCTTCTCTGCCATCATATCCTCCAGGACCTGCTGGACGCAGAAATGGTCTCCCCTTAAAATGACTGTAGAATGCTGAGTAAGAGAGGTTCAAGTCAATACAGATGGCATATTCTAAATTAAAATGTCAAATATTCTTACCACCAGCATCAGTGATTTGTCTAGAATTTTGGAGATCATTCATGTTGTAAGTATTAAAAAAAACCAACAATCGAAGATATTGTTGCTCACAGGAGGCAAAGCTGGGACTGGAGCCCAGGCCTTTGGAACTCAGCTCAGACTCACTTTGAAACAAGACACTGGGTGTTAGACACACAGCTGTGGCCATGTAATAGAGAGAGCTCCCTCGTCTTCAGCAAATCAAAGCAGAGCGTGAGACCTCAGAATGTTGAAGTAAAGCAAAAGATCCCAGGGCTCCGTGGTATTCAACCCGGGGATCCTGGCTGTTAACAGCCCCATCATCCAGTGGTCTGTGCAGGAGTGCACATGCAAAGACCAGAGACACTAGACTCCACCCTCGGCACTCACTGTGGCCATGAGAGAGCCGGCAGTGGTCAGAGCTGTCCCTGAGGTGAGGCCACCTTTCTACTGGCCTCTCCCACTCACTCCTACTGCCCTCACATGAAGAAGCTTCCAGGTCTCAAATTGAACCAGGTTTTAGGGAGGCCAGGCCCACCACTCTATGTCTAGAAAAATCAGGATTAGCTCTCAAAAATACCTACAGGAAAGTCCTTTGTAGTCAAGTCCCTCAGACAAATCACCCAGGGTGGAGATCAATTCTCTGTCTGACTTTGAACTTGGCTCTGAGTCAGACCTAATTTGGAGCAATCCTTGTCTCCCTTTGGGTGAAAGAGAGATGCATGGGGTATTTCCTGAACCTAGGCAACCAGGGCCATATAAAAAATTTTATTGGCATATTGTTATGATTTGAATCTGAAACCCATGTAGTATTCCTAGTTCTCCAAATTGAAACATTCCCTCCTGGAGAGAGAAGTGGGGCTCTGTTGTGGTCAGCTTCTTAGTTACTGCGCAGAAAGAACCCAAGCAAAAGCGGCTTGTGGAGGAAAGGGTTTATTTGGCTTATGGACTTGAGGGGAGACTTCATCCTGGCAGGGAAAATGATGGTGTGAGCAGAGGGGTGGACATCACCTCTGCCACAGCACTGCAAACAGCAGCAGGAAGGTGTGCCAAATACTGGCAAAGGGAAGCTGGCTTATAACCCCATAAGCCCACCCCTGACAACACAGCTTCATCGAGGTTGTAAAACCCAAACTGCCATCAGCTGAGGATCGATCTATCAGAACACATTCATTTGTTTGTGGGGGACACCTGGATCAAACCATGACAGGCTCTAACAAGATTCCCAAAGCCAACTACGTTAACAAACCTTATAGGAGTCAGGAAGTCCAGGGAGTTATGAGAGCCCCTCCCCAAGGTTACATAAGCAGTAAAAACAATTCCTGGGAAGAAGTGAGTCTTCAGTGGAACTGCCTGCAAGTTGTGCAGGGAACTTCAGGAACACAGCTGCATGCTGTGCATGCTGGGCTAGGCTTTTCAGGAATGCAGCTGGCTTTGAGTCTGCATGCCCCTGTAGTACCACTAACCCATGCTCCCCTAAGGAACCCCTCAGAAGCTCATTTGGTTCAACAAACTAGACTTGGGAGGAGTCATTCCTCCTGTCATGGGTGCCCTACCTGGAGTGAAAAGATATTAGTTCACGTCTCCCCAGGAAACATCGTGCCCACACTCCCACTCGTGCTTGGTCCCCAGCTAGTGGCATTATTTGAGGAAGTCCTGAAAACTGTATAACAAAGTCTATTTGCAGGAAGCAGGTGACTGGGGGGTCCTGGAGGTCATATTATCCCTGACCACCCCCCATCTCACTGCCTGCTTCCTGGTCTGCTGGGCTGTGAACAACAGCCCTCCACTCAGAACTCTCTCCTCCATGATGCTCTCCTCCAGCTCCAGAGGCCCAAGCGACCGTGTATTGCGAGGTATTTGTCTCCGCTATGCAAAAGTAACCAACACGGGTATGTTGTACACAAACACATGGACGCCATGTATTCTGAGCATAATCACCTGTCTATTACCTTCTCATTTCTCTTCCCACCTGCTCTTCACTCTCTTTGCACAAATGAGAGAAAGCATCCCATACTTGTCTTTGTGAGACTGGGTCATTTCGCTTAACATGATGACCTTTCTTTCTATGCATCTCCTGCTCTTCTTATGGATGAGTAACGCTTCATTGTGAATGCACCCCTCATTTTATATCTCCATTGTTCTTTGATTAGTACCTGGGCTGATTCTGCAGCGTGACTACTGTGAGCAGAATGACATTAACTACGGGTGTGCAGTTATTTCTGCACTTTGTTGACTCGATTCCTTTGGGCTTATACCCAGGAGTGGCATAGACGGATCATATGGAAGTTCTATTTTTATTTTATTTTTACTTTTTTTTGAGGAGCCTCAATACTGATTTCCATAGTGGCTATACTAATTTAAAGAGATAATGTGTTTTTGTTGGTTTTTCAAAGCAGGGTCTTGCTCTAGCCCAGGCTGACCTGGAATTCACCTAGTCTCAGGCTGGCATCAAACTCACAGCAATCCTCCTACGTCTGCCTCCTGAGGGCTGGAATCAGAGCAAACACCATCCCATCTGGAAAAGAGAAAACATTTTAACAGACAGACCTCAGCCTCTTGCTAAAAGATCCACTTCTAATTCAACATTGTTTTTTTATTCTTCCTTTTAGCATGCCTATGAAAAGAGAAACATAAAAATGCATAGGACATGGTACATGCCTACAGGTAGTTTTGCCTTTTCCTAGGAAAATGGAAAACACGCAGGAATCAGAAAAGAAAGATGCGGGCAACAAGCTAGGGTAAGAATAATGAAATGTCATGGGACACGGAACAGAGAGCAACGGCCACCAGTTGTCAAAGGGAGAGCTGGGAATTGAGTAGGATTCAGCAAGGCTTCATGGAGACCGGACAGCTAGGGAGAATGTCGGCAGTTCTGCATTCCTCTCTACCCTTGGAAAAGCCTGGAATGAGATGCCCATAGTCTGCTGAGAGTTAGGAGAAACAGTCACATTCCAGGGCCACATTTCACGCCACAGGAATGACGCGTTAGTGCTGGTGAACTAGGCTATACCATCTGTACTGTGATGTCATGTGCTATCATGTGACGTCAGAAGGATAGGATAGGACAGAACAGAACAGATAACTCAGATTGCATGTGCCCTGTGGTGAGGAGAACCTGAGGACATTTGTCTACCATGTCTAACTAGGTCCCATTGCAAAATGCTTTTCTTTCTGTGGGTAACGGCCAAAATAGTGCAAACGTGTCTAAATGGGAGATATCAATTTCCTTTATTGTTTTTCTTACCAGACAAGATACCTGTCGATTTAAATTCTTGGTCCAGTTCCATTCAATTAAATTCAACAAACATCTTCTTGAGCACTTGCCGTGTGACAGCTCTGGGAGGGCTAGATGGCATCACGCCCGCCTGGTGACATGAAGGAATTAGTGCTGTGCATTCTGGGAACACACCCTTGAACCACAGCCCGGTGCCCAGAGCTGGAGGTCTGGCAGGCAGCAGACACTTGGTGGATGCATGGTGTGGGTACATGTCAGGGACACCAGACACAAGCAGAGATGTGGGATAGTCGAGACAGAGTTGTCTGAATTGTGGCCTGAATATCAAGCCAAGTTTGGGGAACAAATCATGTGAGAGACACCAAGCAGGTAAGAACAGGAGCAACTGGAAGGTGTGAATGTTGACAAATGTCTTGATGTTTCAAAGAAAGCCCTCAACCAAGATTTTTTTTAATCTCGATACATGCAATTAATATTTGTATAACATAGAATTTTATTATAAATTATGGGAATGAGAGATGGTATTTGTACTGGGATTAACGGCCACACCTGGCAAGTCATATACATTTTTTTTTTAGTCATATACATTTTTAAAGAAAGTATTATGTCTTTGGAAATTAGACTACAAAGAGTGAAACCAGATAGACTATAGGGTAAACATAGGCTGCAGGAGCATGTAAACATGATTCGTGTGTGTGGGGGGGGGTGGGTGTATGTGTGTGTGGAAACCCACATACTTGTGTGACTTGCTTTGTTTTGGTGATGTGGAACTAAATCTGCAGCAGCTCTGAGGTATGCTTAGAGGAGACGGCTTGGCACTGCAGGTGTGCACAGTACACTCAGGTTCTGTGATTTCTGTGGCTTCAGACTTTTGGGGAGAGTATCTCAGAGACAAAAGAAGATAGAACCTTCCAGTACAATGTGGAATGTGAAGTAGGAAAAAAATTTTTAAGTTGCAATTTTCACTGCAACTTGAGAAAGTCATGTAATTTTCTAAAACTTGCTCACGCATGATAGTGCCTTCTTAATTTATAAGGTTTTTGAATGGACCAAGAAACATAAGTTAGGGTTTCAGCCAAAATAGTTCTTGGTTTTGTCATGAAGTTCTGTGATTCGTATGGGCTAATTATTAAATTTATCCAAGGTAGATCTGTTAGCATTGTCAGAAACTAACCTGTGGGTAACTCAAAACAATTAGTGATGTACGTGTCTGTTGATGATGAATATTGACAAAATTATTCATCTGTTATATAGACTGTTAAATCCATTAAAGTTATGTTCCCATTTTTAGTAACACATTGGGTAGGGTTAGTTTTACAGAATAGTCTATTGAACAGCCCACACAAATCTATTTTCTTTGAAAGAAAATAAAGAGTTTTTGTTGTCTTAAAGTCAAGCCTAATGACTTTTTCTCCTGTCTCGTGTTTCCCATGGATTCACAGCTCCCTCCATCTCCCCATCCCCACCCCCACCTTAATAGAATGTTTTCTGTAATGATCGTGTAACGATGTGGCACCAGGCTACCTGCAGAAAGGGGAAGTGTTCATTCATTGCAGTTTGGGCCCTGTGAACTGAGTCATTCAAGACTGGAACATGGTTTGAGTTGATGCTGGCTTTCTATTTTTATAACACAGCTAATGAAATAAGAGTTGTCACGAGATTCGATGGATAAGGAAGTGACCATACATTGATTGGGGAGTGGGGATAATAAGTGGGGAGAGTTGATAATGTGTTAAGATAAACTGTCTTTGCTTTTTAAAAATAATAGCTTTCTAAAATTGTAATGCTATCTTATCAATGTTCTTGGCTCATTCCTTAGATGACTTTTACCTCTACTCATAAGTAGAAGAAATTATTATATTTAGAAATAATTTATAGAACCATGGTCTTATTTCCCAGGTATGATGTGCATATCTGTGATCCAGGCACAGCAGCAGAAGAATCATGTGTTTGAGGCCAACCTGGGTTATAGAGTGAGACTCTGTCTCAAACAAACAAACACTTATTTGTAGGCAAAATAAATAGTGGTAAGAAAGGAAACCCAGCCAGGCGTGGTGCACACCTTAATCCCAGCACCCCAGAGGCAGTATAATGGGTATTTGGGGGTTACCCAACACACCAACAAATTTAGAGTACCCCAGATTCTTGTCTTATGAATTGAAAAGAATTAATTTCATAGACCAGAGGAAAGATTTAGAGACTTTAAAGAAAGAGGAGAAAGTACAGAGAGCTCGCCATGAGTGAGGAAACACACATACACACAAAGCAAAAAAAAAAGAAATACAGTGCTGGAGAAAAGACTTCTTGGCTTTTTACCTCTCGCATTCTTATACCGTCATAGCACGACCCCGCCCTCATGGCAGCATAGGAAAATTGCAGGATTGTCTGATGTAGCTGGACCTCTGTTATCACAGTGCCCAGTCATTGGTGAGCCTCTGACAATGAAACTAACAAGCAGGAGTGAGATTGGAAAAGAAAGAAGGGCTGAGACATCTAACACCAAATTTTGCAAGTGCCCCAGTTTGGAGCAGGATGGGCCAGACTTTATGACCGAGATCAAAATCAGCCATTAACTGATGTTGAGTTGACAGAAGCTGATTAGTATAGGTGTGTAGTTGAGGGCAGAATGCTATAAAGTGGGGGAGATGCTTGGGGCAGGGGGCAACTAGAGGATGAGGAAACTCGAGAGGGAGGTATACCCGGGCAGGAGTGGAGAGCTGGCAATGAGACCAACATCACCAGCTCCCCTTCTGACCCGAGTTAGTGCCGCCATCAGGTAAGTCCTGTTCATGTCTTAGCAGAATACTCGTAGGACTCCCCACTCTCAGAGACCCCTTTTCCAGGCCCCCCGCTTCTCTTCCCTCTCTGTCTAGGTCCAGTGCTCTCCGCTGGGCACCAGATGTGGACCTTGTGTTGGTGTTTGCTTTCCTGTTATACGTTTCCAACTCAGATTTGTCCTCAGATCCTTCTTGCTGCCGAGACACAGGGGTAATGGCTGGTGAGTAGATCCCTGGGTATCTTGTGGAGGGAGAGAGGCAGAGAAAGGACGCCAGCGTAACATGTACCTCTGAACTGACCATCGCTTAGCCTTGTGGGCTGTGTGAGTGAGTCATCAGTGATCTCCAGTTGCTTGTTTGGGAGTTGGACCAGAATGTCTCAGAAGTTCATTCATCCAAACTCTGACCATCCATGGACCCACATGACCAACCAAGGACGCCCAGGGCCATCACACGGCCTGCATGTTTGACACTCCAGGGAAGCCCCCAGGACCACCAACCCCACCCCCCTAGCCTTGCAAAGTTCCCCAAGATTCTGAAAACTTGCCAAAGACATTATCTAAACCAATGACCAAGTGGTCTTCAGGAAGTTTGTCACCAAGGATATCAAGAGCACCATATGCCTATTGGATCAATCAGTCACTGAGGAATTTTGGAACTCTTCATATTAAGACAACATAATGCTTTATTGAGAGCTAATATGCATTTCTATTTTCTTTCATTGTCCAGAGTGCACCGAGCACTGACCACTTCCAGAGCCGCTGCTCTAAGCATTTCCTTACAAGCTGCTGACGTCAGTTAACTAGTTGACCAACAGGGTGACAGGTCTCTGCACGTCTTGGAATCATCTACTTGGCAGTACAACCCTGATGAATCATTGATTCATCATGATTAAAATATTTATAAATCCCGCTTCCGTCAAGGCTCCTTTCCTCTGCTTCCTCACAGCATAATGACCCAAAATAGGATGGCTCGGGGCAGGACTTATCCTTGGCTTCGGAGTTTTCTTTTAGCAAATAGGGTGGTCGGGTCGCGTGACCTTGCAGCCCACATTACCTCCCCTCCCCCATGGTTCTCTAGTCCTGCGCTTTTGGGGCTTGTATACCAGCCCTGGTGTGTGTGTGTGTGTGTGTGTGTGTGTGTGTGTGTGTGTGTGTGTGTGTGTGTGTGTGCCACGTTCATTCCAGGTGCTAGAGCAGATAGTTACAAGGGTTTCGTGTGTTCTTATGACTGCATGAATCCCCTGTGTGCTCAGGGATGAGTTCTACGACTTACCTGGTATCTTTAAGATGTCAGGCTGTTCTCTTAGTGGTTTGTCTGCATTAACTCCATCTTTTTAAAAAATATTTTAAAAAAATTTTGTTGATTGATTTGCAAGCAGAGTGAGAGACAGAGTGAATGGGTGCACCAGGGCCTCTGGTCACTGAGAACGAACTCCAGGTGCACACCCACTCTGTGCATCTGGCTTTATGTGGGTCCTGGGGAATCAAACCTGAGTCCTTAGGCTTTGCAGGCAAACGCTTTAACTACCAAGCCATCTCCTAGCACCCATGATTCCATCTTTTAAACACCTCTATGTATTGGTACCATACGACCCCCCATGTTAAGGATGCCAGAACTCAGAGAGATTGAGGGAATTGCCCGAAGTCACATAGCTAGGAAATTGCAGTCTGAGATTCAGATCCAAGCAGTTCAGTTTCAGAGACCATGTTCTTCCATGCAATTTCAATATTGATAATTGGATGAGAGGGGTGCTGTTTTCACATTGTACAGAGAAGGAAACATGGATGAAGCGATTGTCCCCAATCGTCAAAGCTAGTGAGGAGCAGATGAAGATTCCCAGTGGCTGGTCGGAGCTCTGGATAGCATTCCACATGGGACCTCACACAGATGCTGCCACAGCCACCTCCCGTGTGAGGCAAGTGAGCTCACGAGGGGCATGATGTGTCAAACCATGCCCTGCTCAGAAGTGTCAGAATGGGACCAGACTGGGAGCTACGGAGCTCCTCCATCACAGTGTGCTAGAAAGAGAAGTGTCGGGGCTGGGCTTTGAAGCCAGAGCTGTCCAGCTCCTCCACCACAGTGTGCTGGAGAGAAAAAAGGGACCTTCACCCCTGCACTGAAGGCTCAAAGGCCAGTCCCCAGGCTTTAGCTCATTCCTGCTACTGTGGCTTCATTGGGCCAAGGGAGGTATTATGACACCTGCAGGGAGTGGAACGAACCTAAGAATGACCAAGCTTCCTCTCTGTGGCCACCATCCTGAATGTCCTCTCTTCCCCAGGCCTCGACCAGGGCCTCTGTCTTCATTGGCGCTTCATATACACCAGGGTGTAAGGAAAGAAGCTAGTTTGATACAGCAAGACAACAGCCTTTTGGCTGAATTTCAGTTGGTTTTTGTTGTTGTTTTGCTTTTGTCTTGTTTTTCAAGGTAGGTTCTTACTCTGGCCCAGGCTAACCTGGCACTCACTCTGTAATCCCAGGCTGGCCTCAAACTCATGATGATCCTTCCACCTGTTCCTCCTGAGTGCTGGGCTTAAAGACCTGCACCACCAAGCCTGCCTGAATTTTAAATGGAAAATGTCCTGGTTTGATCCAGGTGTCCCCCACAAACAAATGAATGTGTTCTGATTGATCGATCCTCAGCTGATGGCAGTTTGGGTTTTACAAGCTCCATGGAGCTATTGTCGGGGGTGGGTTATGGGGTTATAAGCCAGCTTCTCCTTTCCAGTGCTTCCTTCCTGCTGCTGTTTGCAGTGCTGTGGCAGAGGTGATGTCCACCCCTCTGCTCATGCCATCGTTTTCCCTGCCAAGATGGAGTCTCCCCTTGAGTCCGTAAGCCAAATAAACCCATTCCTCCACAAGCCGCTTTTGCTTGGGTTCTTTCTGCGCAGCAACGAGAATGCTGACTGCAACAGAAAACAAGTATTTAGAAAATTAAACATTACAAAAGGGGTCTCAGGTCATAGAAGGCAGAACTCTAGAAGACTGTGGAACCTCAGGGAATGCTGAGGTCTTTAAGTGACTTAATGCAGTTCAAGTCCATTGCAGAAGGCGGCACATGGGAAGCCCTTTCAAGTCCTTCTAGCTCTTTCTCTAGGTGTTACAAAACCGGCTGGCTGAAAGAAGAAGCTGCGTGGAGGATGTTTAAATTGAGTTCTGCGTAAGGTTTGCTTTCTGGAGCAAGAATGTAGAACTGACTCTCCCCAGGCCAGCAGAGCTAACATTTGTAACAACACGTTTCTGAGAAGGGACTTAGTACATCTTCTGCACAGGGGAGGAGAGGACAAAGAAGAAGAAAACCCAGGGACATTTTATCCTGTGAGGTACTCTTTCTTATAAGAATGCTTATGGGCTGGAGAGATGACTCAGTGGTTAAGGCACTTGCTTGCAAAGCCTAACGACCCAGGTTTGATTCCCCAGCACCCACGTAAAGTCAGATGCACAAAGTGGCACACGCATCTGGAGTTCATCTGCAGAGGCTAGAGGCTCTAGAGTGCCCGTTCCCATTGCAAATAAATAAAAATATTTTTTAAAAAAAAAAGAATGCTGAGCTGAGGGGAGAGAGTCTAAGCCTGTGAAAAACTGATTAGTCTGGCAACTCCTGATCCCAGTCATCGGCTCCTTCCCTCACTGAGCTGTTGACCAAAGTGACCCATGAGGTCCCCAAAACAAGACAGGATTCTGTCAAAGCTCTTGAATGCCCACCCCAGGCCTGAGGTAGGATCCTGTTGCTGAAGAAACTACAGAAAAACATCTTTCTGCATTGAGAGACCCTGTGAGGTCCAGAATGGTATCCAGCCCCCAGATGGTAGTTAGTGTAGTTCTGGAAGGCACTGCATAAGCTGCCAGGGAAGCTGGTCAATGACAGCTGGAGTAAACAGAGACCACTGGCATGAAACAGTCTGCTGCCATGAGTAGACTGAACACACTTCCTACTGGGAGAGAACAGCGAACCAAGAAAGGAGCACTTGTGCAATGGAGGAGTCAAAGCCTGTGGGAGGCAATCAACAGCTTTTAAATTCAGCCAAATAATCCACTCAGTGAAGGGGAACCCTTAACTGGAACTGAGGACTTAGGGCGACATGCACTGGGAGCCTGACTCTTGGGCCTCCAAGGAGAGAAGCACTATGTGAGCGATTGACAGAGAGGCTACTAACAATAGAATCTAGCTAATTCAGAAATGTGTATCTCTGTTAACCTATACTGACCTCATTCTCCAATGGAGATTCTGTTTGTATCTTTCAGAATGCAGCGAGAGAGCTGTGGCTCATCCAAACCTACCAACGAACTTCAGGCCTGGCAAGAAATGAGCCACCCCAGACTTACTGTGGAGGATCCATATGGAACCCTGCAAAGAATGATGGGATGAACAAGTGGCCCACAGTCACAGCCAATCAGTCAACACAGGATAAGCCAGTGAGACAGACACCAATGATTTTCAACATAACCTAAAGCAGAAGTACAGAGACCCCTAAGTTCTCAACAATAAAGCAGCCTTAATACTCACCCACCACGACTCAGGGAACTGAGTGGAAGAGGGGGCGGAAAGATTGTGAGATCCTTGGTGGGGGAGAATATCCAGAGGCATAGCCCCCCCTCAGTAACAACACACTAGGGCTGGTGGAACCAGGCTGACTCCTAGGCTATCCATGGTCCCTAGCCCCAAGGACTGCCCACGTGGATCCAGACGGCCCACGGAGGAGGATATCCAGCTGATTGGGGATGAGTAAGAGGGACATTGGGGATCTGGGGATAATAAGTCATTGTTTGCCCATTAAATAATGTAACTCATTATGGACATTAAAAAAATAATTAAATTTAAAAAATAAAAGAAAAAAATGCTGAGCTGGGCGTGGTGGGGCTCACCTTTAATCCCAGCACTCGGGAGACAGAGGTAGGAGGATCACGGTGAGTTCGAGGCCAGCCTGAGACTACATAGTGAATTCCAAGTCAGCCTGGGCTAGAGCAAGACCCTACCTCAAAAAACCAAGAATTAATTAATTAATTAAATAAAAAAGAATATTGCTAATGTTATCAAGACAACTTCAGGTCTCCTACAAAACCTAGAGCTTATTGACACCACAGATTCCAGAACCAGATGTTTTTTAAAATTATTTTTATTTATTTGAAAGCAGAGAGAGCTTGGGAGAAGACAGTGAACATGGGGGTGTCAGAGCCTCCAGCTGCTGCAAATGAACTCCAGTTGCATGCACCACTTTGTGCGCCTGGTAGCATCGTGGTACTGGAGAATCAAGCCTGGATTGGTAGGCTATCCAGGCAAACACCTTCACTGCTGAGCCATGTCTCCAGCCCACAATCAGGTATTTTTATTACTTATTTAAGAGACAAAAAACGCACCGATAAAAAGGAGACTTGTGACATGCATCATGTTGGATGACCGTATAAAGGTCTGAGGCATCAAGTAGGCCTTGAGGGAGATGCAGAACTTGAGAAAATCTCCCAAGTCTCCTCCTCCTACCAGTCATGGCTGCACTGAGAGGCTGCCTCGCCTCACACAGACTGAGTGTGAGGTGAGGTGTGGGAACAGATCTGCCCCCTTCATCATCTCACCTCATTAAACAGGATCTGGATGAACGCCAGCGGTCTTGTGTTGTGGTTGAGGCAGTCAGGGTGACTGAACCCCAAGAGTAACCAGCAAGAATGTCTCTGGGCCTGCCCTCACAGTGTCCACTTTGCTAGAGATCAGAGAATCTGGCTTCTCCTTAATCTCTTGCCTAATCTGGTTTTCTATAAACAAGCTGAGTCCATCTCTGGGAAGGAGTTCCCCTTTCCTAAAATTGAAGTTTAAATCTGATCCTGGCATTGTGGTTGGTTAAGCCCAGCCCTAAACTTGGCATCATGGCTGGCTTCTTCTTAAGCCAACCTATAGCCAAGACCAATCAGCTCTCATTCTAGCTCACCTGAGCCTG